>CAEGAE010066799.1:0-30475 GCA_903067095.1 Girardinus metallicus | reverse complement strand
TAAATAATAATACATAAATTAACGAAGCTTCGAGGCAGGTACATTTTCCTCGAGGAATTTTAGTAATCGAGGTACTCGGATCATTCAAGGAATCGTTTCAGCCCTAGCTGTGATAGTATGATCTGTTTTTGTTGCATTTTTGTAAATCATAAGTTCTGTCAACTTAGTTTTTCTTAGGGCAGTTGGAATATACTTAAGTCAGACTGGACGACTGGCAGTTTTTGAAATAATATTTTTGTCCTCTTTTTGAATTTGTAAGATCAGGTTAAGTAAATTTTTGTTTTCATCTAAGTTGTAAGAGATTTTTTGTAATTGTTCTGTCTATATTTTTCTAGAAAGAACATATATTTTGGAAAAATATTGTTGTTTGGATTCAGACGGCTGCAAAAGTTTGATTTTTGACATACATCCAAATGTTAATGATTAAGACCCAGTTACAGTTTTACCAGCTGTTAAGTACATATTTTGTTTTATAACATTATTATGCATCTATTGTGCTACATGGCTTTCATGTCATTCTGCACTCCCTTTGTTTTTTTTCCCCTCTCAATATATATTTCTGACTGCTTGTTGCTCAAGGCACTTGAATGAGAAGATTGTCAGGTGTTTATATTTTAAAACAGAACTGCAGAATTTTGCATCCCACAGGACTCCATTTAGACCGTTTCTCTTTCCCGATCTCAGATTACTCCACCATCTTTATCCCTGAATCAACTGGTTGTGCTTAAGGATGACCAGCGGCGCCCTCTGCTGGATGGCGGCCGAACTACAAAAATAAAGTAAGGTCTAAGCCAGTAGTGCCCCAAGTCGGTCCTCGAGAGCCGGCATCCTGCGTGTTTAACGCACCTTTATCCAATGATGGCTCATTAGAAGGCCCAAGAAGAACGCTGACATGCTGAAATGGTTGCTACTACCACCAGGGAGAGAACTAAAACATGCAGGATGCCGGCCCTCGAGGACCGACTTTGGACACTCCTGGTCTAAGCGGACGTTAATAGTTAATCGTTTGGAACTCATTTGAATCCCTACAGCTGACCATCAAAAGTAAAAAGGTTTAATCTTTTTTTTCTGTGCAAACCAAAACCAAAAAAAGACAGAAGTTGTGACTAAAAACCAATCAGAAGCGTCAACGGAAGTGAGATGTTTCTGTGTGGATAAAGACCAGGGGGATTTTTTTAGTTTTACCTTCTCTATGATACGAAGGGATCCCGAAACCAGCAAATCTTGATCCGGGCTTCCTTCATCTGGGCTCGGATGGAGGAAAATCCCTTCGTGTTCAAATATCACCTGCAGAGGGAAAAGTTCAGTTACTGAGAGACAGGACGTTCACCTGAAAACTCAGATCTAATCAGGAATCACAGAACCCAGATCAGATTTAAAAACCACGCAGATCCGTTTTCTACGGGAAAAAACGGCGCAAACACTGATTTATAACCTAAACCAGAGTTTTTCCTGACTTTAAAGTCGCATTTATGTCATTTAAACCGGGTGTAACAGATTGGCTGCTCTATCTGTTGTATTTCTGGGAACTTTGCTAGGAGAACCGGGGGAGGGAACTTGGCCTGAAGCCGGGACAACAGCTGTTTTTCTGGGCGTCAGTCTGAAGCACAACCCGTCGTCCCACCGAATCCTCCGTGTGTCCGACACCCGGAGAACTGGACCAGTCCGGAGGAAAACCGGTTTGGAGTGCAGCACAGACTGTTACGGTATCCCTAACCGTCCTCCTCGGTGCTGCCTCTCCCTACTGCGGATACCTCGGCAGCTAACTTCGCGGTCAGCGACCGGAGATGAAGCCCGGACAAGCCCCACGCAGTACGGCCCAATTCTAGATCAAACTCCGGTCTCGGAACAGCTGTCGAGGCTCATGTTTTCCTTCATGTCTTCCTACCTTTAACAGCTCCGCCATGTTGCTGCTCTACCGCTGACGACAACACATCACGTGACAAGCAGCTGCCAAAACAAAACTGACAGCTCAGCTTCCTGTGACGAAAACATTGAGCTTCCGGTAAAATAAAAAATAAATAAAACGAAATAAGTTGCAGCAGAAATTTAAATAGAATTACATTACAATAAAAAAACAACAACAACAACAAAATGCAACATATTTATTGAAATAGGCATAAAATGAATGATAAAATATTTTTCAACGAGAGCCGACCCAAGATTATTTGAGGCTTTAATTTGGTTTTAGGCCCCATTTCCAATTAAGCCCACCGTTAAAACATAATATTCTTTAAAATAATGTATTTTCAGTTGTAAACAGCTTGTTTGTTTGTTTAATATGAATTCAGTAGATCTGAACTTCCTAGTGTGGTCAGAACAGGTGCAGCCTGAGAAAAAGCAAACATCGGAACTGCATAAAAATTTGATGAATTACACAAATAAAACTAATTTATTTATTTTGTTGGTGATTGAGGTTAGAAAATATTCTATATACACAATTTGTAAATACATTGAATAAAAACTTTTTTTTTGGTATTTGCTTAAGCTTGATTCAAACTTTGTTATTAAAATATCTTTCAAGTATTATATGCAACAGTGGTTTGCCATAAATAAATGATCAGATTTCACTCTAGTGTGAACTTTCTGTTTCACCTCACTGCAGGATAAATTACTTAAAACTGTCCTAACAGCAGTTTTTTTTGGTCCTGAAACAAAAATACTTTGGTTCTCTTTGATTGAAGAGATGGTTTAAACTTTTTCTCTCTCTTTCTGGTCCTGCTCTGCATCCATGAAGTCTCTCTTTCAATTCCTTTGGTATTTGGAGTCGAAGATCAGAAAAAAAAAATTCAGATATACTTCATTAATTAAGTACAGTATTTCACTTATGAAGACAATATATATGAACCAACATATAGGATTTTCATTTTCTTTATCATCTTAATTTTATTTGTACACGTAGCCTGGTTGGTGTTTAAAGATTTATCGATGTGGATGATGCTTAGTTGCTTATGGTATAGCAAACTGACTTTTGAGAAGAGGGGTAGACTATATGAGATTTTTTTCTTCAAACTACTTATTAAAAACTTTTGCTTATGTCAACATGTGATGTTAATTTTAAACTGCAAGTGAATGAAAAATACAAAAAACCTAATTTTCCTAATAAAACACCCAAAATAGATTTATCTGTTAATCTATAAACTTCAGTTTCCTCATTGGTTTGGTGGATGTTATATAAATCTTTGTTTCCTTCTGTTTTTAATCATACGTAGTTGTTCAGCAAAGATTTGTCTTCACGATGGGTTAGTTGATCATCTTCATCAGGAGTCTTCTGGTGTCTTTAATCGGAGTCCCACATTAAATAAAACATGGATTAGCCTTTACTTTATATACATTTCATTTTATAGTATGATATCTTGATATTCCAAACAATCACTCAGACACAAGAAAAACCCAAGACACTCATTTCCATCTTCATATAAAATAATTTAATAACATCTGACACGTAGAAAACAAAAGTGGCAGCACAAAAGTCTCTTTAGTTGTCATGACAACAGATTGCACATGAGCAGTCCGGCTGAGCTCGGCGGGTTCCCGCGGCGACCTTCCGTTTCCGAGGCAGTCTCTTACAATACTCGGCCAATCAGAAAACACTACACAGGCGGGCGGGGCCGTCTCCGCACAGATACTGGGTCAATAACCTGAACACTTGTCTTTCATCGGTTTACCAAAATAAAAGTCCACACACAAAGAAAACAAAGAAAAAGGGTCTGGGTTGGGGGTGGGGCTGCCCACACCCCCTCTTTAGGTGAGTTAACTAAAAAAAGGGAGGGAAATGAGTCCAACTGAAAGGTGAGAGCAACTAAAGAGAAGGTGATGGAGAGCAAAGGCGTCACTCAGCAGCAGCATACTTACATTCACTGAGGTAGGAGGATGGCAGGCTGGGGGGGCGTGGCCTTACCTCATCAATCAGTCACCTACTGATCAGCTCTACTATCAGTCTGATCACAGATCCACCCCCCCGATACTCAGGTTGACCCCCGCCTGCTGACAGCAGTCCACCAGCCGCCGCAGACGGTCGGAGGCGCCGCCCTCCGCTGCTTCGAACAACAACCGCTGCAGAGAGGAGGGGCGGGGGGGACAGAGGGGGAGACAGTAGGAACACAGGAGGACAGAGGGAGGGAGGGACGGGGGGACAGACAGATGAGGTCACAGGGATGGAGGGGGTGGAGGGAAGGGCCAGGTGAACATGCTGTACACAGGTGAGTCAAAACAGCTCAGTCATCTGATCCACATCGACTCATCAATACTACGATTAATCAGATTAATTGTAACTAATGAATCATTGAAACAATTGTCAACTAATTTTGCAATCGATTAATTGCTAACTGGAGTATGCAGAGTAAAAAAAAAAGGACCATTAGCTGAAAAAACCACCAAGATATTCAGAGCATTAATAGCAAATTATCTGAGCCAGATAGACTCATCAATCTTAACTAGGGCTGGATCGATTAATCAAATTAATCACGATTAATGGATTATTGAAATAATCGTCAACTAATTTTGTGAACTATTAATTGTGAACTGGAATATACAGACAATTTTTTTAACCGATTAATCGTCAGAACAACTGATTAGTAAAATATTTGTTAGTTGCAGCCCTGATGCTAACTGATTAATACTCATTTCACTCATCTGTAATTGCTTTTGAAAGCTAACTCTCTAGGCCTTGGGTGTCCAAAGTGCAGCTCGGGGGCCATTTGCGGCCCTCTGAAAGATTTTTTGCAGCCCGCACCCAACCTCAATTCTAGAATTGAGCAAATCTGGCCTGCAAGCTCAGGTTGTTGATGTAGATATCATCAACTCAAACCCCTGATTTTAGAAAATATTTCAAAATAAGAGTCCTATTTCCACAGTGAGTGAGCTCAGACTTAGGAGGTTAGGTAGCGTTACCTGTATGTGTGTGTGTGTGTGTGTATGTGTGTGTCACAGGTGAATTACATCTTTCCACAGGGCGGCGCACAGCGGCAGGTTTTGGAGAGCTTGCTGATACAGAAGACGCATCTAGAAGAACAACAGACAAAATAAAAGAGAAGAAGAAGAAGAAGAGCCGGAGACGCCGGAGCGTCAGCTCAGTTTAGCACAGACAAACAAACAAAAACATCTGGGACAGGTGTGGACAGGTAACACCTGCAGGAGAGAGATGAGCTTCAAAATTCAAAAAATACCCAAAGACCTGCTGCTGCAGGCACATTTATCCCAGATCTACAACTGATTTTGAGATTTGTTTCTGGTGTGAAAAAAATCTCAAAAAAGCTGCGTCTTCTTCAGAGGTTTTTGCGTCGTTTCCTTTAGTAGTTCTTGACGCAGCGCCACCACAGGCGAGGAGGGGAACATGTCATTCACTCAGCAGCTGGAAATTCAATAAATGTTTCAATTTTATCCCCAATCTAACCAAATCTGTCTGGTGTCGAACTGTCTGGTGTGAAAACACAAGTGTTCAGGTTAAACAGCAGGTCTGACACCTGGTGGCCACTTGCGGTCGCTGCAGACTGAATGATACCAGTTAATGGATATTGCAGACCCCTGACACCACCGTTCTGGGACTCACCTGGCCACGCTCCTTCAGCTCCCGCTCCACAGCGATTGCTCTGGACACAAACACCACAAACAGTCAGTCAGCTCTGATCTCACTGGAGCGACACACAGTATGTTCGTCATGTTTGACACGTCAGAAGTGTCTGAATCAAACTGTGTCAGGAACAGCCAGGAACCACAGTCACTCACATTCTCCAGCTGGACAAACATCGAGGAGTGTTGCTGGTCAGCATGCGGGCCTGAAACTTCAGCTGCTCCATGTTTCCCTCAACAAACTCCTGATGCAACAACCTGCAAAGCAACAGCACGACTCACACACAGACGCAACACAACACCAGGAGCAGACAGCCTCAGACTGTCTGTGTGTGTACCTAAGGCCCAGCTCAGGGTTGCTTGGCATAGCGTTTCTCAGCCTCTCCAGGACCAGAGCGCGCTGGGACAGCGGGACGTGTTTCAGGTAGAGGGACACAACCTGGAGAAGCAAACAGCAACCAATAGGATATACAAGTCCTGCTGTCACTGAACTGGATTTTACAGCTGAAGCAACCAAGTATTTTAGTAATCGATTACTCTATCGATTATTCTAGCAATTAAAAACAAAAAAGTCACAGTGCAGTGTGAAAGTGAACCGCAGCAGCCGAAAATGCAACAAATGTTGAAATTTTGGTCTCCAATCAAACCGAGCCTGGATAATGTCCCTCAAGGATTTTTAGTTATTGAGGAACCCAAATTATTTCATCTTTACTGTATTTATAAGTAAGATTCTTACTTATAAATCCAGACATCTGCTTTCCAAGATTTCTGAGCAGTTATTCGTCATTGGAGACAAAATGACGTCAGAGCTGGATTCTTACCTTGTTATGGAAGTGGTAGCAGCTCCAGAACTGTGCGGGATTGAAGGGAAGCTCCAACCGTGACGGGAGTGTGCTGAGGCAGCGATGGACCAGATCTGGGAACAGCTTTCTGGAGACGCTGATGGTCTGCGGTCTGCAGCTGAATAGCAGGTAGCTGAGAGAAGAACAGAGTCGGTGTGAGAGGAGCGGGGATAAACCTTTCTGCCTGGTTACATTTCATCCCACAGCAGGAACACTCACTCCATCCACAGCGTGTGAAGCTCCTCCAGCTGCAGGACGGACCCCAACGCTCGCTCAAACGCCTCGACGGCCTCTTCCTCTGAACCGTGCAGCCACATCCAGCGACTGAAAGCAGAGATCTAACTCTAAAGACAACCCAGTTTCAGCCCTGAGGCTTCCAGCAAAGAAAGGACTCACCAGTGAAGCAGGTGAAGGAAGGATGTCTGCTGATTGAGCTGCTCCTCCAACTCCTTCCTGATGATGGGACCGATCAGCAGATCCTGGCTGGAGAAGCCCAGGATGTGGCTGATGGGACAGAAAGCAACGGCAATCTCACATAAACCTCTGTGGATTTCTGCAGAGCCTTAAAGGTGACCCATTATGCTTCCTTGAACAGGTTAGGCTAGATCTATGGTCTATCCAAAACATTTGCATTCTTAGATAATCAGACTTTAGTCTCAGTTCTGCCTGTTATGATCTCCTTTCAGGGTATCTTGAACCTCCAGAGTCAGGAGGGCCACGGAAAACTTATGGCGGGACGGATTTGGCCCCCAGGCCTCGAGTTTGATACATATGATGCACCAAGTGGTTTCTGAATGGTAAGTCAACCACAACAAAAATCTTCTCTTTTTTCAGCAGCCATTGTAAAGCTCATACAGTGGCACAACCAGCTGACCAAATGTGCTGGTGCTCAGCTGGAGTTGCTAGGAAACAGTGGAGTGCCTGTCAAATGCAACTTAATAAGAAGGTTGTTGAAATGGCTCATTTTTCTGACATCAAAAAACATCTCGGTGTTTTTTTTTTAAGCACTTGGGCTGTTTAGTTAGAAGCAGTAGAAACCCAAATCGAAGTACAAAAATGTGCAAAATGTCCCCTTCCATTACCACAGGACGTCCACAGGCGTCTTCTGACTCTGCTCGTCTTCACAGAGTGACAGGATGAATCCTCGGAACAGAGGTGGGATGGCGTTGGACTTGTCCTGCAGTGGATGTTAAAGAGCCAGGATGAAGAACAGCAGCTTGTAAGCTCTCTAACCGGCAGTCTGTAAGCAGGTGGGGGAGCTCACCTGGGCCATGAGGAACCGGCAGCAGTGGTAGAACACCTGAGCGTTGTGTGGACAGTCAGCCAGCGCGTTCAGCCACATGCTGACCGCCTGCTCGCCGTTCCCTCTGTTGATGTGGAGGTCGGCCAGAGCATCGCGCAGCGTGCAAGAGTCGGGACAAAACTCCAACAGAGAGACGCAGAGAGCCACACCGTCATCAAACCTGCAGGGACACAAATATTACTCATCAGGGTGAAACGCACCGGGACCTGAAATCAAACTGTTTATTAGCTAAACGTCATGTTTGCTCTTAAAGTTTAACTCGCCCCATGTGAAAGAATAACCCTGGCACCCATCATAACTATCAATTAGTTGAATCTTTGTTTTTTGAATCATTTATTTTGGGAAAATTTTTATTTTTCTCTCATCAATTCGCTCCTTAGTTTCCATAGCTCAGAGTGATGTCATCACCCAGGGCGGCCATCTTGTTTGACAAGCATGCTTTACAGCTTCGAATTATTTTGATTTATTCAGGTCAACTTTATAACAGAATATTGTGAGTCAGGCTAAGATTTAATTTTTTAAATTATGAGAATAAAGTCAATATGAGAGACTGAGCAGTTTGTGAAGTTATCCGTTGGTTCAGGGTTTACAAGTAAAGAAAAACTTACACATCAGAATGAAATGATCAGAAGTCGGACTTTGCAATAATTGAACAACGGCCAAGTTTTCAAAGACAGAACAACATGAGCTGAGCAGGTCACGTCAGATCCTCAAAACTAATCATTTTTTCTCATTTTCTCAGAATTTTAAGAAATTTTGTCTTTCTTCTGGTATTATCACTATATTCTTGTAATTAAAAATTCTTGTAGCATGGCCCTGCTACAGGAATCACAGATGGGATGCTTTTTTCTTTTTTAGAAAAGAAGAAGAAAAAAAATTGAAAATAGTATTGACTAGCCCTTTGCAGAACTAAACATATTTACAAGAAAAAGGCCAAAGTTGTCTGCAGTTTCTTTATCCCAGTAGAGTCCCAGCAATCAGACTGGGACTTGTGTGGCGGGAGAGGAGCGATGGACTCACCTCTGCAGAACTTTGTAAAGCAGGATGAGGTTTGTGTAGAGCGGCATGCAGGCCAGCGTCCTCTCAGCGTCTGTCATACTCTCCTCACTGCACTGATTGATGGCATCTGAAACACCAGCAGACCAGGTGAGAACCTCGGGTCAGAGTCTGAGCTGCTGTGATCCGGCGCTGCCCCCTCAGACCTTTGAAAAGCGCGATGAGGATGTCGGGCGGCGTGCTGATGTCGTCCTGCGTCCTCCAGGGCAGTTGGAAGGACTTGGTGCAGACGAGCCGTCCCGGGCCGGACTCCGCCGGGTCGTAGAGGCTCGCCGGCAGCTGGTCGAACTCAGTCAGGTGAATGTAGCAGAGCCAAAGCAGCGCCCGGTCGCTGGCCGTCAGAAACTCCGCCATGCTGTGGTCCTGAGCCGATTTCAAGGACGCCTGGAAAAAATGCGACATGAGCCTTCTAAGTGCAGACACTTTGAAAACTATGGGTTATCTACCTGTGTTCATTACACATATTAAAGTGGCATAGATCGGATCTTTTTGGGTGAAAAGATCATAATTGAGCTGTTCAGAATGCTGTCAAAGTGTCAGCAGTCGGTCAAGACTCTTGTCTGCCTATTAACGGTCTCATCAGGACCTGGAGGTGAAGTTCTACCTGTAGGACGGCTAACGCGCTCTCCATCCGGCCCGTGAACAGACTAAGTTGCACTCTGTAGAGCAGAGCCTCCATCAGCTGGAAGGAAAGCTTCTCTGTGACGCCCGCCGCCGCCTCGTCCTGCAGGAACCGCAGCAGCCGGTCGCAAACGTAGTCCTTCCCCTCAAACGACCGCTCCAGGTTCAGGTACTGAGGAACAGACAGAACGGACCATGAGACCCAAAGCATCTCCTGATGGAGGTTCAACACCTGATGGTTCGAAATCAGCGAGGACTGAAGAGTCAGGGTTGGTAAATTTTCTACAGTAAAACACAAAAACTTCTCAAGCATTTTCAAAAGTAAGTTTTCAAACTTTTCCAGCATCACTTTTGAGATAAAAACAAAATAAGTCGACAAAAAAAATTATAGTTTCAAATCAATATTATGTGACTGTCATTAAAAATGCCTACAACTAAATTTTATGGTTTGAAACGTCTCTTCACACAGTTTGTACAACTGACTGGTCTGAAAACAAAACACTAATTTAACAAAAATACCCAACAATTTCAATAACATATAAAATGTAACAATAGGTCATGGAGCCATTAGGAATAATAAATACTCAATGCCGTCACTAACTACAGTGACTCTGAAGAATCTGAATTAATGTGAGTTACAACAACATTTCATTTCCCTTTGGGATTAATAAAGTATTTTTTTTAAGTATAAGTAGATGACATTCCTGCTCAAATTAAATACTAAAACATAACATAAAAAATAAAATCTGTAAAAAAATATCCTCGATACATTTTCTTGTATTTAGTAAATAGAAATAATTTTGGTAATATTAACTGACCTGAAACAAGAAAAGTTTTCACACGGAGAAATAAACGTGTCTGTTCTTTTGCAAGGTGTATAAAAATATCTGGTTCCAACTGTAAATAATGCTTTCCAAATTTAGCGTTTAAATCAAAAATTGCACTTTATTTCCAAACTGTGCAGTTTGAATATCAAACACTTTCCAAACCATAAAAGCATCTAATTAAAATCTAAGCCTCTAAGACTTTTTAAGCCCCTGTAGGAACCCAGTGGAGTGAAACGGGAGAACCTACGTTCCACCAGACCCGGTGGTCGGCTGCGTGCTCCACGGCCATCTCACACATCTCCCTCACTTCCTCCTGGCTGCCTCGCCGGGAGAACAGAGACAGATAGTGACTCCACACCTCCGGGTCGTCGCAGTTACTCTCCAGAGCTCGAGACAGCGTGTTCAGAGCCGCTTCCAGACACTCCGCCGCAGACCTGCGGAGACCCAAACACCAGTTAAACCCTAGAACCAGGACCGGGGAGGAACCAGCAGCTCAGGTGGGAACTCACGCCTCGCTCTGGTTCAGGTACTTGAAGGCCAGTTTGATCCACAGCTGAGTGTCTCTGGGACTCTCCAGGATGCTGGCCTCCAGGTTGGAGATGTCGTCCGTCTCGCTGACGAAGTAGCGCCGGTCCTCAGAGGTGACGACGTCCACGGCAGGCATGATGCTCTTTGACAGGTCGTCTGGCCAAACACCAAGACACAGAGACGAGTCATTAAAACGCAAGAAAGAATCACAACATAAGGAAGAATATCTGTCTTCATCATCGCTGTGGCTGGTCAGGTTGTGGAAAATAATTGATAAATATAATCCATACTGACAGAAAAATAATTTTTAAAAAGACGATTTTTATGTAAAAATAAAAAAATAAAATAAAATCACATCTTTTGTTTATTTTAAAATCCAGTCCTGTTTATTATGGTGATGTAATTTATTTGCACGCTTCATCACTTAAAGGTCCAGTATTATGCATTTTCCAACCACATAGTGTCATTTTATACCACAATGAAGTAACGATGTCACCTTCGGTTGATTATAAAAATCCTATATATATATATATAAAATATGATTTGAAAAAGATGTGCCTAAGTTAACACCTTACAATCGGGCCACTGTCTCTTTAAGAAACTCCTGCTCTTTCTGAAAATGATTTCAAGAAGTCATAATAATATATCTCCTCCATTAATCCTTCAACATCGTTTTTACCAGCGTTTCATTAGAAGTAGCTGCTATAATGAGCTCAGTACATGCGCAGTTCCACCAGGTGTTTGCTAATTGCTGCTGGCTAGTCTGAAGGAGCTGAGTGGAGGAGTCGAGGGGAGGGTTGATCTGTAATGAAGAAGCTCAAAAGCTTGGAAACTGCATCCCTGAGGAGGAGCCTTGAAGGAGGAGCTACGTCCACCTGGGCGTTTTGCATAGCTGAATTGTTGCTATGGAGATTAAAGGATTTCTAAAGCATGCATGAAAGAATCAAGGAAACACTCCAGGTATGTCTCTGATGAGGGAACATGATGTAAAACTCAAAAAAGTCAATTTTACGTAACACCGTCTCTTTAAGAAAGCTTTATGAAATACTGCTCCTCATTTCTGGAGCCAGTTGCAGAAGATTGCTGAATCTCACCTCTTCCTGCAGGCGTCAGATACGCAGCTGCTGCCTCGTCATCGCTGTCGTCTGCGGTGGAGTTGGATCCCGGCGCCGACGGCTTCGGTTTCCACCTCCTCGTGTCTTTGCAGGTTGTGTATGGAGGAACTGCGGAGCCAAGAGCAGATGGAGTCACATGTCTGAAACCAGCAGCTGATGATCAGATGACTAAAGGAGGAACTACCAACCGTGTCGCTTGCTTTCGTTGACTTTACTGACGAGCAGAACCGCCTTCTGATCGATCCCCATCCGGTCTTTGTTTGGACCAAACAGCTTCTTCATGTAGCTCTCTGCACAACGAAAACAGTTTGACAGTTGATTCCGGTTTTCACTGATCCGACCGATAAACAGTCCAGGACTTTCCTCTCTGGTTAAACCCACCTGTGGCGGTGCGGACCTCCTCGTCTGAGCTGCTCTCTGAACAGCCAATCAGGGTCAGATTGTAGGACAGGATGTCCTGGAAGAGCTGGTTCCCACTCAGCGTGCAGTTCCTCATGTGCTGCCTGCAAACAGAGGGACGTCGCAGAGAGGAAGAACAGAGTTTACATCAAAGTTTCTGATGCACATTTTAAAGTATCGCCTGATACTAAAACAAACTTTACTGGATGATAAATTGTCCCAGAAGTTACTGCAATAAACAATAATACTGTTGCTTTGAGACCATTTTCCAATAATATAATAGTAATGCCATAGTAGTGAAAGAGCACATTCTCAAAGAGAATCCTGGAACTGGAAGGCATTTTAAATATCCAAAATAAATAATAATAATAATAAAAAAAATGAAATGAATTATGAGATGAAACAAAAATTGTTCTTCAAAAAAGGGGCTAGTTGAGCAGCTAAAAGCACTAAGCTGAAGACTTTGTCATCCAGTTTTTGACAAAAAAAAAAAAAGAAGAGAAAAACAATGCAAATGGAAATTATTGAGTTTGTATGTATTTATTGTGCAATTAACTGATTAATTGACTTATTGTTTATTGTGATATAGCGTTAGAAAAGATTGATGAAAACTGCAAACATTTAAATAACTTCCTCAGTTTTGCAAAAAAGTTTTCATGTTAGCTTGAGAAGGTTTTTGGCTTTTTCAAAAAAAAAGAAGAAAAAGTAGTTAAAGCGCTATTTGCATTTTAGGCAACAAAAGCTTTATTTACTTATAAAAAAAAACTACAGAATTATTTGTTTATTTGCATCCTTAATGTATTTTGTATATTGTATAAAAAAAGCTTAAGTGGTAAAATGAAAAATGTGCGCAATGTAACAATTTTTTATCCGAATGTTAGAATAATTAATTACTAAAATAATTGTTAATTGAAGTCCTAGCAAAGGCCGAGCCGCTCTGCAGAAGCTCACCATCTGCAGCCGTCGTCGTTGCAGGTTCCGGTCAGGTCGAAGCGACAGAAACATTTGTTTGGTTCGATGGTGTTGCTGTAGGTAACGGAGCTCAGGGAAAACTTCTCCTTGGTCCTGTAGTACGGACTGAACCTGGCAGGGAGAAACAAGGTTGGAAAACTTAAGAAAATGACTTAATTGTACTTCTGGGCGATAAATTGATTTCATTAATTCATCGAATTTATGGTTTTTAAAGATTTTAGTCTTGGGAAATGTGGATTATTTTTTCTCCAATGCACTCTTTGGGTTTCCATAATTCAGAGTTAAGTCAGCATGTGCAAGGCGGCCATCTTGTTTGATAAGCGTGTTTTACAGCTTCTATTAATTACGACCAAGCTAGGATTTTATTTTTTATTGACCAGCCCTACTGAAGTGTCTGATGAAGAGTTTATCTTGTGATTGCGAGCAGCTTGGTGGCTCCTACCTGTAGGACCTGAAGACCAGCAGCGGGCTGCGATACGGCTCAAACGAAACCGGCTTCAGCTCCGACACCACGGGTTGGTTCCCAGCTTCCAGCTCCACTGGGATCATCTGACCAGCAACAAAAACAAAAACACAAATTAAAACTCAAGACATCATTCCTCATGATTTAGTGATGATTAGCTACCAGATCAATTTACAAAGCTCCTCTAAAAAGAGGGAACTCCTTTTAGCCAGGAGCCTAAAAAGAGCCAGGAGGAAGGTCTTAGTGCTGTCAATCAACCTTATGTACTTGCTGCTCTACGTGCTAATGGTGGAGAAGCAGCACAACATTACAGGAAAACTGTTTATCCACCATCAGCAGTGGCCATGCTAACTAGCCTTAGCATTTGTGGCAGGCTATGTTTTAGTTAGCCAGATGTAACTTAAAGAAAAAGGAAGATTGTGTGTTTAGAGAATATATGAGGATGATTGACAGCGCTAAGACCCTCCTCCGGACTCTGATTGGTTGTTTTTGCAGTTAGTACTGGGAGCACTGGGACAGAGTAGAGAAGGTCCGTTTTATCACAGATGATCTGTCTCATGCATGACGGACGACAAATGTTTCTTATAAGTTACATACTTCAGCTTTAAGTAAGAGCTGTATCAGAGGTCAGAGGTCGTTACCTGTCCAGTGGGAGAGTCATTTGTGTCCTTTAGTTTCTGCAGCTCCCTCTGCAGCAACTCTTCCAGCCGGGCCTGCTGCTGGTACCGGCTCTTCAGGCCGTCCACGTCCAGCCCGGCAAACAACTCCGTAGGAAGCTCGGTGCTGGACGCCATCTCGGTGCTGGACGCCATCTTGGTAGGCTTACTGTTGCCACCGTCTTTAGAGGGGGCGGAGCTTGGAGTCTCCAGGTGAGGTTTGGTGAAGGAGCTGCTGGACTGCCGGAGGGAGGAGCGGCGGCTGCCTTTACCCGCAGCCGGGGCAAGGGCGGGTTCCGGTTCTGGATCCTCGGGGACGTCCTCGCTGTCCAGAACCAGCTTGTCCTGGGACAGGTCGTGCAGGGACGGCTGAGGCAGGTGGAAAGGGCTGGAGGGGGGGAGCTGCTGGATCTGAGGGACGGGCGGCGGGACGACGGCTGGGGGCGGAGGTTCTGCTGGGACTACTTTGTTCCGCCGAGCTTGAGCCTCCTTCAGTTTCTGGATCTTGAGAGCGTACTCTGACTCCAGCTGCTGTAATCGCCGTTTCTGAGCGATGAGCTCGGCGAAGTGTCTCTCAGAGCCGCGAGGCGCCGCGTCCAGACGCTGCAGCTTACTGGACTGTAGAGACAGAACAGAAACACAATCAGAGACAGTTCTTACGTCTGGAGATCAGCATTGAAAATCTCTCAAAACGCAGCGAGTGAAAGCAGGAATTTATGGAACATTCAACCAGGTTGTTTTGTAGTTTTCAGAAGTAGTTTTTAGGGTTGCACAATATATGACAAATTTATAGTTATCACAATATCTCTCTTGGCAGCATTCAGACTGCTAAGAACTCCCTGAGCTGCAAAAATATCCCTCACACCTTCTATATAAAGAGAACCCAAACCAGAAACACTGCAACACTTGTATTATTTGTTTATTTGAGTCATATCCTTATCCTCTTATTAATCAGTATCATCGCTATAGCTGCTGAATCTTTGTTAGTTTAAAGGTTTAACTCATCTAGCCAGGTATTACATTAGTTAGCAGTTAAATCACTGTAACTTGATGCTGAGTAATTGTTGGCTTGCAGATACAGCTCCTGTAAAAATCATTTGATTAGTTACTGATTAAATTGCTGCAATGCTGAGTCATTAGCTTACAAGTTTGACATTTGCAGCTAGTTTTTGGATTAGGTACCTGTTAAACCACTGTAGCTTCATGCTAATCCTTGCTAGCCAAAAGGTTCAACTCGTCTAGCTGGTTACCCAGTTAGTTACTGCTTAAACCAATATTGCTGAGTCAACGTTATCTTACAGGTTTAGCACATGTAGCTAGTTATTCGATCATGGTTAAACCCCCTAACTTGATGCCCAGTCATTGTTAGCATAACGTGTAGCCTATTTGTTTAATTTCCAGGTAAACCACTCAAGTTGATGCCGAGTCATTTTACAGCTGTAACACCTGTTATCGAAAATTAGCTATTTGCGATAACAAATAGCTAATTTGCTATTTGTTATCGCATCTAACATAATACAAAACAGAGGGCTTAATCGATCAAATTAATCGACATCTGATTATTAAATCACAAATCACCTTCGAGCAAATATGTTTACCCGTACTGTAACTGTGAAGTTCGGCAGAGTTCCGGATAAATCCGGTTCGGTCGTAAGGTTAGGAGATTTATTACAGGTGTGTTACCAAACTGTGCCGCTACACTGACCGCAGGGGGCGCAGTTGCTTCTTGGGTTAGTTCTCAGAGAGGTTGCAGGTGTATCTTAATACGTTTCAATATTATGGGAATATTTTTTAGCGGCAACTCAATTTAAAAAGTGAAAATAAAGTTCTGACTTTTTAACCAGAAACATTGGTCTACTGAAAACTATCATGCGCTGTACAGTCAGGGGACTCCAGAATAATCCTTTATTTGTCCCTCAATGGGGAAAATTGAATTCATCAGGGGATTCACTTTGTGGCAGACAAATGGAAAGTACGAAGACACACCTAAAAATTGGTGATAATAAAAATACAAATTTTTTCTGGTCAATTATTTACAGTCATTTCATGGTAATTAAAGAACTGGGAAGTGTGAGCCAATGCCGGGTCCTTCTGGAAAATGAACTCATGCATCTCCATAAAGCTTGTCAGAAGACGGAAGCATGAAGTTCTATAAAAGTTCCTGGTAGAGGAATGTTCTGAATTTAATTTAAAACAAACACAGCGGACCAACACCTGGAAGCATCACTGGCTGTGAAAGCATCAAAATGGACGTCAAGCAACTTGAACTCCGTAACTTTTCACTCCAAATGAAATGTAAAATGTATTTTTTATCTTAAAACAAGGACTTTGGACCTCTACACAAACAGCCCAGTCCGGTTCCCCTTTAGTGATTACGTATGTCTTTATTGCAGGAGTGGCTCAACACAAAGAATGTAAGTTATGGTACTAATGTGTGTGGTGACTTAACTGACTCATGCTGCAGTCCAAACTACCGTATATCTACCTACCACACTTTTTCCTCCCATTTAACTTTCCTGTTATATACTAGATACATCAGGAAATACGAAGAACCGGCTTCTGTAGTAAAGGTGTTTAAAATCCGTTCCGCAAACCACAATCCAAGAATACATTTTAAATAAATTAGGACAAAACTAGAATTTTTCAATTAAAATCCACCTACAAAAATATTGGATTCAACACAAAGTGATCATCTTTTCCTGATTTTTCTGATTTACCTCTGTTGTCATGGTAACCAGGATCACATTTACTAATGTACTTACACTCTAAAATAACCTTTAGTGCTTCAAAATCTGATTTTAGTTGCTGGATTAAAACTCGACTAAGTACAGCAGGTGTTTTCAAATGAAGTCTGACCAAGAATCTGTTTTTATTGCTGAGAATATATGAAATATTTTTTTTTATTTTTCATCAACTGACTACAAAACAACACAAACTGGATGTCTGTCATTTAACGAGGAAAAACCATCTGAAGTTTTGAATCTACGATCTCGTTCACACAAAACAAAACATGATAACTTTGTTTTATTAAAACAGTTCATGCTTAGTTTATTGTTAAATAGGTAAAAACAAAATCACAACATTTTTGGTGATTCTAGTTTATAAAAATTATATTTCTTTGGTCAGTAAGTGATTTTCAGCTGATTATTTTGGCACAGATGACAAAAACCCATGTTCTATAGCAACAAATGAATTTTGTGCTTATTTTCCCAAGCAAAGGATGAAAACGTAAACTATTTGTGTATTCAAAAGATTTGTATCATTATTATAACTCTTTTCATATTGAGTTTTACAGGATCAGTAAACTTTTATTTTTGTGGAGTGCCGTAAACACGAGGCTAAGACCAGGAAGTGGAAGCCGTGTCTCACCGTGGTTTGGCTGGACTCTATGGGACGTTTGGCTCGTCTCCCAGCAGCCAGCTGGGCCTGCATCAGATCCTGCTCCAGTCGGACGGATAAAGTCTTCTTCTGGGAAACCCGCTGCTCAACACGGTGAACCTGCAGGGGACAAGACTCTGCTGTGAGCGACACCAACGGGACGAGGACAGGTATGAGCTGAGGCCGGGTGATTCTCCGATTTGATCAAATTTTTGGGTTTAGAAGATTTAATTTTAGGGAAATCTGGATTTTTCTCCACCTATGCTCTCCTTAGGTTTTCATAGTTCTGGGTGACGTCATCTTGAGAAGTTACACTTTGGTATACAGATAAAACTTCATGCTTTATAGAAATACTTAATCTTTTAACTTAAATCATAAGTAGCAGGAGTCTGAAAACATCCTGCTTTCGAAGAAAGAACCATATAAACTGAGTTAGCCATGTCGAATCCTGATAAATATCAAAGCCTTTTCTCACTAAAAACCTTTTTCTTATCATTTTAAGTCGTTTCTGATAAAATTGCATATTTTATTTGCTGTGACTATATTTTCAGAATGAAATAAAAATTCTCGTAGACTGGCCATAAGGGATACTCACAGAAGGGATACTTAAAATAAAAGACATTTTTTGGAAATATCTTCTGTCTTTTTTTTTTTTACAAAATAAAGAGAAAAATCTATTAGATTCAGGTTTAGTAAGGAAAAAATCAAGAGTTTTTATCTTTAAGCCATATGACCACACCTTCATGCCTGTCGCAATAAATCAATTAATCATAAATTAAAACGAGTTCAATAATTTGATTTATTGTTTTTCTCTTTTCTTTCTACCAAAAATTGGATGACAAAAGTCCTCAGTTTGGCCCTTTTTTTTTTTGAAGGCCAGTTTTGCTTACACAGACTTCATAATTAATTTATTTATTGTTTCTCTTGTTTTGTTTATTTATTTTGGATATTTAAAATGTCTTCCAGTTCCAATGTTAAATGCTCATGAGAAGTTAAAGTTTAATTATCTTTGACAGTATTTTCTTTAATTATTATGCCATTACTGTTAAATATCGCTGAAAAATGGTCTGAAAACAACAATATTATCATTTATCACAATAACTTCTGAGACAATTTATCATTCTGCTAAATTTGTTATAGTGACAGGCCTACGCACCTGTTCCTGCAGCTTCCTCAGCAGCGTCCTGTTGGCCGCTACAATCTTCTCTGACGCCGCCAGCTGCTCCCGCAGTTTGACCATCTTGGTTTCAGCTGCTCTTAGTGTCTCCGTCTTCTTCAGCTCCTGCTGCAGCAGATGTCTGAGGACGGCCTCGTCCCTCTGCAGCAGCTCTCTGTGGAGACAGGATGAGACAGGATGAGCTGGCTGAACCATGAACGCCTCACGAAGAGCTCCGCAGGTGCTGAGGTGTCTCACCTGTGCTTGTTGAGCCTCTGCTCGGTCTCAGTCAGCCTCAGCTCAGCCGCCTGTTTCGAGGAAGACTCCAGAACATGATCCGCCGCAGCAGGAGGGCCGTGATCCTTCAGCATCTTCTGCTTCTCCCTGCTGCAGCATCAGGACACGTTTCAGCCCTCATACATCTCAACGTTTCCATTGCGTTTGTGACGGCGTCCTGCTACTACCTGGCGATCTCCTCTTTGAGGAGCCGGTACTCTGCCTTCTTGGCTTCGGGAAGAGATTCTGGGGTTCTGACCGGGTTGTTCTCCTTCTCACATCCTGAGGCTGTTTTCGGCTTCGTCGCCTGCCAAACATCAGAAAACAGGATGGTCTGGATGTCAGATTACAACGTATCTGCAGGATTCATCAAGTCAAAGTTAAGACTTTTTAAGGCCTTTCTAATGCCACTTTGAGTCAAATTTAAGACGGAAAAAAACTATAAATATAGATTTAAGTCAGAATTATGAGGAAAAAAAATCTGAATTATGGGGAAAAGAGTCAAAATTCTGAGAAAGAAAAGTTCTGAGAATTAAGTCAGTTATATTTTTCAGTGCCCCTCTGAAAAACTGGCCCTTAAAAAAAAAAAAAAGGTGTGGCCCTCTTCCACACTGTATTTGTGTCAAACAAGTTCCTATATCTTGCTGAAAAGATACTTGTAAATTAGTTTTGTCTTATTTCAAGTGTACTTAGACATTTACACTAGAAACTAGACAAAAATACTTCGCAAGATTTGATGTTTTTTCCAATGAATAGAGATGAGGTGACTCAAAATTTGCCTGACAGAAAAGTCCTGTGGGAACTGCCCCAAAAAACTACAAATAGAAGATTAAATAGTCCTGTCACAACAAAATTTAAGACCTGTGATTAACATTTTAAAGGCCAAATTGATATTTAAACAAATAAGCAACAACAACAACAAAAAAACGTAAGACATTTTAAGGTCTTAGCTTTAGATACTTGAATGTAAGACGTTTTAAGGATGCTCGGACACGCTGGTTGCTCACCTCCACAGTCCGTCGGACCTCTTTGATCATGAACTCCAGCCCTCCGAACACGGTCTGTGAGGAGCTGCAGGCGTCCATGTCTGAGTCGCTGTCGTCTGAATCTTTGAGGGAAACTACCACCGACTTGTGCCTGGGAAGCTGCAGAGAGACATTCATGAGTGAGAGGCTGTTCCTGGATCAGTGGGTGACAACACAGAGCAGTTTGGGGCAAAGTGGGAACATCTGGGAGCGACTCACCACCAGTGGACCCCTGGCTGCAGGATGAGCTCTGCTGAAGCGGCTGCTCCGAGACGGCGGCACCGTGTTCAGGCTGACCGTGCTCAGGTTCCCCCGGGGAGGCAGCTGCAGCTCAGCAGGAGGCAGACAGCTGGGGGACGGAGGACCGCTGGAGCTCTTCTGATCGGGACAGAAAACGTAGCGGAGTTCACGCTTCCCACGGAAAAATTCAACAGCTTTTCAGGCATTTTCAAGGCAGGTTTTCAAATATATAACATCATTTATCACTGTTGCAAAAACACAAAATCTTACCAAGTATTTTTAGTCCAGTTTGCAAATGTCTTAGTACACTTGAAATAAGACGAAAATAACTGACAAGTAACTTTACAGCAAGATACAGCAGCTTGTTTTAAGTCAATAACTCTTGAAAATAAATTAAAATGTACTGGTTCCACTGGTTCATTGTTTTTCCTGTTAAAAGTGAAATAATCTGCCAGTGGAACCAGTATTTTTAATCAGAATTCAAGAATTACAAATTTAAAACAAACTCCTGGATCTTGATGAAAAGTTTCTTGTACGTTAGAACTGAAATGAGGCAAAACTAAGATATTTGCTCTAGAAACTAGACTAAAATACTTGGCAAGATTTTGTGTTTTGCAGGGTTTTACTATTGTATGTAGCAGGGATAAAGTAAACTAAAATTTTACTAAATTTTATGTTTTGAAATTCTCACACACATCTAAGACACATAAAAACAAATCTCCAATTTCAATAACTAACATGTAAAATAAAATATATCCTTTATCTCAACAACACAGATCAATAACTAATTGAGCCATTTGGAATAATAAATATTTATTACACTGAACAAATCGGTTTGTGTTGAGGTGAATGACCCTCCTGTTCAGATTTAATGCTTTGACACAATATAAATAATCTCTTAACTTTCTGTTAGGAGTCTTTTCTCCTAAACATATATTATAAGTTTACTGCAGAACTGTGCAGACATAATACGAAGCACAAACATTCAAAAAAACATCTGACTGAAATTCAAGCATTTTCAAGGATCCTAAGCGCCTGATGACCTGAAGTAGTTAGAAACCAAGATTAGATCAGGTCGAAATGAGGAAACTATTGTTTTTTTCTGAAAGCTCAGTGGAACATTTTACTGCGAAATTAAACATCACTTATTCATCAGTAAGACTCACCTCGGTCGTTGCCACCCTCTTGTTGGCCATCGACATCAGACATGTCTCCCTGAGCAGCATCTCCTCCTCCTCCTCTTCGTCAGCAAACGGCGGCTTGGGTGGGGGCTCCAGGTCATCAGGAGGCGGGGGGAGAGGCGGAGGCGGCGGAGGAATACCAGACAGCAGGGGGGAGAGGAAGGCCTGCGAGAAATCCTGAGGAGGAGAGAGACATTAACCCAAAACGTAAATATGGAGCGTCCCATTCCAAGTTTACTTTGAGGGATTAGAGAGGAGGGGGGGGGTTCCCAATTTGAGGAGCAGATATTAAACCAACAGTGTTGTGGGAAGCATTCCACTCTGAGTTTATAGTAAAATGCCAGAGTACTGGGGAGCGTTCCATTTTATGCTTGAATGTATGTAACCTTTACTTAACCTGGTATCCAAACCCAATTAAATATGGATTATAAACAGAAGAAAAATAACAGAGCAAACACTCAGATAAAAGTGAAAATAGGACTAAAATACAACTTGATATTAGTCAAAGCATTGACAAAATGGTGAGAGTACAATCTGTTCACATCAAATGACTACAGTGGTGGGGGAGTGTTCAAATCTGAGTAGTTTAACATTAAAACTGGCATCGTTGTGGGAAGCATTCCACTCTGAGTTCATAGTGAATGGTCAGAGTCCAGGGAAGTGTTTCATTCTGTTTATATCAAAGGATTAGAGTTAGGGGAGCGTACCATTTAGAGTTCAGATTGGTGAGGAGTTGATATTAGCTACACTGTGTTGTAGGGAATGATGCTAAGGTTAAATGAACAGTGTAGCAAACAGGGTTTAAGTCAGTGTGCACTTTGATTACATGATCAGAGTGGTGGGAAGTGTCCCATTTATGGTACAGGATGTAAACAAAGCCTGGTGTTTGGAGCGTACCATTCCGTAGGCTGCAGCCTCGGCCTCATAGAAGCCCAGTGGAGGGAAACACGCCGCCTCGTCTGCCGGCAGTAGGTTGTGCATCGGAGACGGCACTGAAACAGGAAACGTGTCATTCAGCCGTAAACAGGAAGTACAGGACAGCTGTGTGTATCCTGCTCACCAGGCGAGCTGGTCTCACTGTCCGTATCCATGGCGACCTCGTCGTAGTTGTCGTACTGGTAGAGGCTCCCTGAGGAGTCCAGGCCCGCCTTCCCGGCAGACTTCCTGTGGTCTTGATCTCTGGACTGAACACAGGCAGCCGATTGGTGACCAGACGATGACATCACATTCACCTGAGCTCAGCACCGCGTCGCGCCTCTGAGGTTCTCACCCTGCTCCGCGTCCGCTTGCCCCCCACCAGCTTCATGAAGCGGTTGTACTGCTCGTCCTGGTTGGACAGGTCACGGATCTGGCGGATTTCCTCCTCACGTTTCCGGCGCTCCTCTTCCTCCTGCCGCCGAGTTTCCTCCTCTTTCCGCTGCTGCTGCATCTTCCAGGTACGGAGCTGCTGCTTCCTGACCGCCTGCTTGGCTGAGGAGCCTGGAGAGAGAAAGAGGCAGACATGATGGGGTCGGGAGGGTCAGAGGTCAGGAGGGTCATTAAAGGGCCGGACGATTAATTGGTTTTATCAATTAATCAAATTTTTGGAACAACTGGATTCTTTTTCTCCAATGAGCTCATTGGGTTTTCATAATTAAATAAAACATTTAAATGAGGAACATTGATCATCTTGTGTAGTTATACTTTCGTATCAGTTTTACAGATCAGTAAATAATTCATCTTTTAACACATCAGCATCAAATTATTATCAACAGCAGAACTTTGAAATGATTACAGTTGATTTTGGAGAAACATCAAAACGAA
Source organism: Girardinus metallicus (assembly GCA_903067095.1). Taxonomy (NCBI): domain Eukaryota; kingdom Metazoa; phylum Chordata; class Actinopteri; order Cyprinodontiformes; family Poeciliidae; genus Girardinus; species Girardinus metallicus. The sequence continues at coordinate 7,063 of CAEGAE010066799.1, read as the reverse complement.
CTGAACTGGTCACATCAGATCAATATTATTTTTTCTTATAAAAACATTTTTTTTTATACTTTTAACATTTTTCTAGTAAAATTTTGTCTTTTTTTTGTTAATATTTAACAGGTAGATATTTATTGTATTGTTTATTTTTTACTGTGATAAATTCCTTAAAATCAATTAAAATCGGATCTGCTTTGAAAAACATCTGATTTTATTTTATATCGCCCAGCCCAAGTCCAACAGGACCCGGTTGAGACAGACGTCCTCAAAGGACAAACAAAACTTTAAATTCTCTAAGCTCCGCCCACTTCTTTCATCTCACCTGGGCTGATCAGCCTCTTCGCTCCGTGAGCTTTTCCTGGCGTTCGGCTCCTCTCCATCCTGGGCCCCAGCTTCGGACTCTGTCTGATCCGGTCCCTGTCGGCCGATCTGACGTTCTTGATTCTGTCTCTGTCTGACGGTTTGGACCTGTTCCTGTTCTGCTCTGTGGCAGCGGCGGCGGCGGCAGCAGCAGCAGCAGCAGAGGAGGCGGACCTGGTGGTGACTCGCTGCCTGTCCGGCAGAGCGGCTCCAGAACCGGGAGCAGAGTTCTTCTCCTGCGAGGCTTTAACAATCCGATCTTTGCTCTTCTTCATCACCTGCTGCTCCTGCTGCTGCCACTTCTTACTGGCCGACTGCAGCGCCAGGAGGCGGAGCTGCAGCTCTGATAGCTCCTCCTCCTCCAGCTTCTCCACCGGCTGAGGAGACACAGATACACATGATGATCACATGACTAAGGTCACACTAAAGCTGAGAAACATCCAACAGAGTCACAGATGCAGCATCACCATAGAAACTGACATGATTTAATGCTCTACTGTAAAAATCAGTACCAGGACTCAGACTGGGTTGGACAATAAATCCATAACAATATGTATCGTGATAGACCAGAATTAGTAGATAATACGTCTGATAGAATATTCAATAATTTTCCTGAACTCTAATTCAGAACCGCACAGCATTCTGGATTAGAACGGACAGTAGGGTCCATTCACTCCAGCCACGGTTAGTCCGCTTTAATCCAATTCTAGGTCTGTTTGTCTAGAAAGTCCGGTTCGTTTGGTGAGGTGTGAATGTGTAATCCACTCTGATGTGGACCAAAGAGACAGATCTCTGTTCGGTTTAACTGAACTGTGGTGCGGTTTGAATGAACATGTGGATAGAAGCAGACCGGAGGACGCTCCAAAAGCAGGAAGTAAACTACAGCGCAAGGCATTCTGGGTAAATGGAACCAAAACAAATGTGAGAGTCTAGTGCTAACAGGCACTTAGTCTTTTACCAAAGACAAAAAAAAAAAAAATCTTACAGCCATTAAAACCTGACGCCACTCCATTTTGTTTACATTTTGTGAAGAAGGGAGTTGTGCTCAGTTTCTTCTTCTGAGGTTTTTATGTTGTTTCCTTCAGTGGTTCTCAGTGCAGCGCCACCACAGGCGAGTTTGCTTGTTTGAAATAAGCAAACATTTTGAAAGCAAACTGCAGAAGCTGAAAATGTAACAATCTACCAGACTACCAGGTGTGAAAACACCCTCAGCTGCTCAACCTCTCAGGCTGGGGGCATCGACTCTCTCACTCTTTGGTTACCTAGCAACAGCCTATTGAGTAACTTGCGCAGCAGCAGTTGAAGGTTTCGCCACTGTGCCTCATAACTGCTTAAAAATAAAAAAACAACGGCGTGGAATGACTATCAGGTGTGGAAACGATGCCAGTTCTGTGTTCTGCTCACCTTGTCAGATGACAGAGTCGACTCTTCGCTGGACGCCGACGATTCACTGCGACACAAGATGACATCCTGAGCGTTCTGCTTCTCCTCTGGAATGGTTTCCTCGCCACAGGACGCGCTCTGCTTCTCCTCCGCAGCTGCAGCCACATTTTCTTGAAGTTCCGCAGCGTCGGAGCTTCCTGCTTCTGCACCTGGTGACACAAAGCGCAGAGGAGTGAAACCCTGAGAGGAAAGTTGAGGTTTTGCTCGGCTGAGTTCTGCTTACAGACAACGCCTCACGTATCAGTGTGCATACGCCTGCTGCAATAAGTAATAAATCAATTAATCGTATCATCTTTTAAAACGAGTTCAATAATTTACATTTGAATTACTGTTTTTCTCTCTCTTTCTACCAAATACTGGATGATAAAAGTCTTCAGTCTGATGCTTTGGTCTCAACTAGCCCTGTTTTTTGTTTAGAGACTTCATAGTTGATATCATTTGTTGTTTTGTTGATTTATTTTTAATATTTAAAATGTCTCCTGGCTCCAGAGTTAAATGTTCATGAGAATTTAAATTTATTGATGTTTGAGAGTGTTTTCTTGCGTAATTACCATGTTATTATTGAAAATGGTCTGAAAACAACAATATTATTGTTTATCGTTATAACTTCTGGGACAATTTATCTTCCAGTAAATTGAGTTATTGTGACAGACCTTTACGTCACCACATCACAATCTGTGGACATAAACTCACCTCCTGCCTCCTGGGCTTCCAGCTTCTTACGCAGCTCATCCAGTTCAGCCGGCGTCAGAAGTTTATGCCGCAGCGGTTTGATGTTGAACGCCTGGAAAGCTTTCTTCTCATCCTTCTCCATCTGCTCTGCTCCCATTGGTCCCAGAGGCAGTTCTGATGTTGGTTCCGGCTCCAGTCGGACCTCTGCAGCAGGAGAAGCAGCGGCGGGGACTTCCTCCGCAGCAGGAGAGGCGGCCGGCTCCAGCGCCATGGTCTCGGCTTTGCGGATGCAGTCCAGCTCCAGCTGAATCTGCTTGTACTTGGACAGCAGATCCTCAAAGCTCTCGTTCATACTGGGATCCTGTCTGGTGGCGTTAGGACCCACTTTCCTGACTCGGACTCTTGGCGGTGGCTTCTCTGAGGTTCTTGATAAGAAAAACTAATCATTTTACATGTCAGGGAGGAAGAAATAGGGGAAAAGTTTAGTTTTCCTGAAGATAAAACAGTTTTGGAGATGTTACTGTAGCTGGAGTCTGAAATTCCTGCTTACAAAGCTGATGGAGAATTATTGAAATTATTCCAGAAACTCCATGTGTAATGAAATAACCTCACATTTCAGCTGAATATTGATAAATCAGATTATCTGAGTTTGTATTTCCCTAAAACGAACACAGAAGGACCTGATTCCACGACTGCTTCACCCCATAACACTACTAAACTCCCATGTATCATTTTATTGTACATATTTATATTGATACTTTTATCAGTATATAACGATTTATAATTAATGGAATGGACCCTTGAAACTAATTTTTGCTCAACATGTACATTTTAAATGTTCAGTTGAATGATAAAGTCTGTCTGTGTCTCTTAAACCTGATCAAACAGCAACATCAAGAAACTCAGTCATGTTATTTTAAATTAAACATATAAAAGCTGCTGATCACTGTCTGAAAAATCTACTGAATCATTTTCCATAAGTAAAAATAATCTGCCAGCGGAACTAATACTTTTTCATTCACATTCAACAATTATTGGCTTAAAACTGCCACATCTTGAGAAAAGTTACTTGCTAGTTTTGTTTTATTTCAAGTGTACTAAGATATTGGCTCCAGAAACTAAACAAAAACACTTAATAAGATGTTGTGTTTTCGCAGTGAGGTTCTGAACTGGTTCTGGGTTTCCCGGTAGCTCAGTGAATAGCCTGAAGTGTTCGGAACCGGGTCCGGTCCAGTTCCAAACCTGTCAGATCCGTGAAGGATACGCTTTCTGGAGGGAGATCCGTGGATGTCCACGGGTCCGGGTCTTCCAGGCCCTCCTCTGTTGTTCCCCCCGAGACCTCGACCTCGGTTCCAGGACCCCCGTCCTCCGTTCGGCAAACCCCGGTGCCGGAAACGTCCCAGGGCTCCATGGCTCCGCTCCCAGAAGTTGGACCGGTTGTTGGGCTCTCCGTGCAGACCGAGGCCGGGTGGCGGCGGAAGCGGCATCCCAGGAGGCGGAGGGACTGGAAGACGGTCTGGCTGTCTTAGGTTCGGGGGGAACGGGCCGTGAAGGTGAGGTCCGGGGTTGTAGGGCATCATGTGCCTAAAGTCCTGCGGTGGGGGTCCAAGTAGAGGCCGCAAGCTGTGCGGTGACTGGTGCGGTTTTCTCGGCCGCGGCCTGGCGCCGCCGCGGGGCCTGCGCCCTTCCCCCCGCCGCGGAGGAGCTCTCTCCTCGGTTTCATCATCACAGATCTCTCCGTCCTCTAGTTCCCCGTCTTCTGGCGTTGATCGACCGGTTGTATTTGAATTCATGTCGGGGCGAGCGCAGTGATCGCGGACTGTGGCTCAACAGGCGGCCGCGGAAGAGCTCAGTTCTCTGAGTTCTCCGGTGTCCGCTCCGGTTCTTCTTAGTTAGCTCACTGCTAGCTGAACGGCTAATCCAAACTACCGCGATGCAAGCAAGCTGTGCGAGACTTCAGCTACATGGAAGCAGACCATATAAGGAAGAAGGAAACTTCCCGTATCTTTTTTGACTGTTTTGTAAAAATAATAGTGTATAAATAAAACATTGAAAACGAATGAATGAATGAACTGATGAGGTTCACACCCAATTAAACAGGCAGTTATAGAGAACCGAGGGAAACTGGCTGGGTGATGGAAAAACATTGAACATAAAAGGAAAACAGAAATCAGGGAAATACCAACGTCTATTTTCTATTCTATTTTATTCTATTCTATTTAAAACGTTTGCTTTTATATTTGTACTTCTTAAAAAAAACTGGTTAAAAAAACTTACCAAACAGAATTGAATAAATGCTTAAATATTTATTATGAACACAAGGTAAAGAACATGCCATATATTCCAAATCACTTTGTAGATATTACTTAATAAAAATCATATTTTGAATATATTGTTGACAACAAACTAATATAAATAAATGAACAATAAAACAAATGTATTCTCTTAGATTAAATATGCAGATCACAAACCAGGACAATGTTAATCATTGTCTTTAAATGACAAATCACACATTATATTTTAATGTTAAAGGTTATATTAAGTGTTTAATCAGTTATGTAATTAATAATTACTTTTCACTAACAGCTTAGAAGCTGTTCACTATCATTGTGGTTGCTTGCAACTGTTTCTTATCAGATAATTATCACTGAGTTACGCATCCATCCTCTCTCACTGCTGTGACTGTACTCACAACATCTGCCACTCCAACAGCAGCTTCAACAATAGCTTCAGCTGCTGCTGCAGCTATAGCTTCAGCAGTGGCTGCAACAGCAGCCTCGGCTGCAGCTTCAGCAGCAGCTTCAGCAGCGGCTGCAACTGCAGCAGCTCGGTCAACAGCTCGAATAAACGAGTTGTTTCTCTCTGCTGTCTCTCTATTTACTCCAGCCTGAGAAATCTCCCGATTAATGGCTCTTTGGGCTTCTCTGAACATATCGTTTGTGTAGCGCCTGCCTCCATTTCTCTGAACCATATTGTCAATCTTCCCCACCAGCTCATTAACTTGATTCCTGTTCTCATTGTTGTTAAAAACATGAAAACCTCCTTTACATTTGCTGAGAAAATTATTAAAAGATGGGTTAAAATACACAGCTCTTTCTACTGAGACTCCATCTCTCTCCATTTCATCTCCATGAGTGAACAAGGCCATGGTATATTTAGCTGCTCCGTCTACAAACATCCTCTTGATCATTTTCACCATCTCTTTGTCTTCTCTTGAGAAACGTTTTGGCTCGATCACAATCAGGAACACATGAGGACCAGGAGCACACAATGAGACACATCTGGCCAGCTGTGTCTTCATCTCCTCAGCTGTCAGTTTGGTGTGAAACAGACCTGGAGTATCGATCACTGCCAATCTACGGCCATCAGGCAGAGAGAGCATTTTCTTCTCACACACCAGTGTATTATTCCCAACTTCAAAATGATTAGCGTTCACAATGATGTTTCCCGCAGAGCTTTTGCCAGTTCCAGTTTTGCCAATGAGCAAAATGGTAACGTCTTCTGGATCTTCAACTGGAAGAAAAAAAAATCACAAATACTGTTTGAACCTGAAAATTAAATGTTCATTTGAAAGAAAAGTATGTGTTGTAAAATTATACTACATGTACTGTTGCAATTACATTTTTTGAAGAAATGTTGACACTGTAATATGTAATATGACATATTTATACATATACTGTATAATCTGTACATACACATATAGGTATATATATATATGTATATATATAATATAAAGTGTTCAACTCCTTTTATATATATATATTTGGAGTTGAACACTTCATATTTTTTAAGATCGACTACACCATGACAATAGTCGAGTCGAAGTCGTCGACTAGTCGTGGTGACGTCATAGTGACGTACGCGCAAACCGCTTCACAACTACATGGAGGCTTTATCAGCTTCACAGTAAATATTGAGCCCCCCCCCCCTTTTCCCTCTTTTACTATTATGTATAATTAAAAGAGCAATAAACATATAATTCTTCGTGAGCAGCGGAGAAAAGTCGCACAAAGCCGGGTCTGACTTTTTTTTGTTTTTCAAAAACAGGTCTTATGCCGAGAAACGCATGCCAGCTTCTTTGCACGCCCTGTCGCGGGAGCGCGCATCGCTCTAAACTTTCGCATATTGATGAGAAAACGGACTGAAATCTGACCGAAGAGGAAACTTTTAAAGATATTCGTAACATTATTACGTTTCTTAACCATATAAGCCCTAAAAAGGTGGATTTTATTCCGCAGATTAATTGAAGTAAATACGGTTTTTACACCTTTATTGAAACATATGAGTCGAACGTTTTTCAGTCAGTGTCTGATGAAAATGTTCTGCTGATGGTTTGAAATTCCCCTGTTTTTCTTTTAACACCATAATAGCTTAAAGCATTACAAATCAGAGGCCCATTATGTAGAACATTTTATATCACGCTTTACTGTCTAGTCTATTGATGTAGGAGAGGATGCATTTTATTTTCTGAGCCTGCCAATATTTGCATCCCCTGTCTATTGTCCTGTTGATATGAAACTTATAGCTGTAGCTCAGAGAACAAGTGTCATTACGTAGAAAAGGTGAAATCCCTCTTAACTCTTCATTTCTTCAAGTTAGC
>CAEGAE010066794.1:0-13261 GCA_903067095.1 Girardinus metallicus | reverse complement strand
ATAATAATAATAATAATAATAATAATAATAATAATAATAATAATAATAATAATAATAATAATAATAATAATGAATACGAACTGAATGTTAATGTGTAGAAACAACACAATGCTGCCACAACTGGAGCCGATTAACACCAGACAGAACATTAAACTCCTAGGGATCCAGAGGACATGTAAACACCACACAGAGGATGGCCGGTTCTGGTCTGGGTCCAACGTGAGGACCAGAAAAATGTCGTCACTTTTAGCAAATGACCTGTCTTTGTGGGTGAACATGGTGAAAGTGGTCCTCTATATGTAGTATGTACAAGTTTAGACACACGCACACCCACCCACACAGAGTGGCTCTTGAGGGCACTGAGGTGCAGTGGTGAGATAAAGACGGGACAAGCAGCCAGCACAGCACTGCTGCGAGGTTTGGAGAGGTAAGGATTCTGTTTCTTTATGAACTTGAGGTACAATTAAGTTTGAGTTTTACTGAGAAGTAAGTGTTACTAAGTCTGTGTCAAAAGGAGCTGGCTATGCTTCAGAACCAGAACAAAAATCTTGTTAAAACAGTTTCTAACAAGGGAGAAAGAAACTTCTTGAATTCTTCATGAGTCTTAAACGTCTGATGTTAACTAAAGTTATAAAAGGAAAAAGATCCTTTTGACTCTACAGCATGAAATCTCACATGTTGAAAACTGGCAATTGTTAAAGCTCATAGACTGTATTCTCCTCTTCATACCTTCATATGCTGCTGCTTGTTGCCTTGGTGGGAGTTATTTTCATGCAGAAAACCCGTCCCACAACGTTCACTGTACTGCCTTGGAGAAGAAAGTTCTGTTTGTTTCCATCCTGGTCTGTTTTTTTTTTTTTTTTAGCTCTTCACACATTTAGTATAAAATTTCACACTATTAGCATCACATCCCAGATTATTTGCGAAGCTGAACACGTCAGTCAAAGCTCTGCACTGTTACGAAAACCCTTTGCTCTTTGCTATGACTGTAACTCACACAATACTCCCCCTGCTGCTCGCCTTTAGTTACTACACCCACAGACACAAGAAAACAATACATCCAATTATCGCTATTGACACACACTATCAATAAAAATACCAATTTTGAAGTGCATGCCGACTCTTGAAAGAAGCTTGTAGTCAACAAATATGATAGATTATATGATAAATTAGATATGTTTGAGAATGGAAGATAAATGTAAATAATTCACCCTTAAACTTTTGATTTAATTTAAAACTTCACTTTTTTTCAAATTCATATCTATCATCATTTTTAGTTAATCTGGTTAACCTGAGATAGGGTTCAGCTGATGTCTGTATATTTTCCACATTTGCATAGTCGATGTCTTATTGTTACAAAAGATCACAAAGAAAAGTGCAAGTAAAGAGACAAGTAAGGAATATCACCGAAGGACTTTTGGGGGCCTCTGTACACGGATCTCTAATGCTGAAATTCCATCTTTTGCTCACTGGGAAAAAGTCCAAACTTCTCCGTCAGATAGAGATGATTCCTCCATTAAAACAGAACGCCCATACATCACTGCTAACCATTTTGGATTTGGCCATGTTCCTCCTCCTGAGTGCTTCACAGAAGCTACTCATCCTCAGTGACTAAAGCCAGACAGTCTATGACAGGACTTCTGCTGATTGATTTCTTCTGTTCCCTGTTATGAGATGACATTGCTTTTCTGTCTCTCACTGAGAGCGGAGCATATTGATCCTCTGATGGTGTGGTCACACAGTCTGTCTGATCTTATTTTGGATGCAGTTCATCCAGATTCCCCTCTATGTTTTACGGCGTCATGTGCTGCTCCTCTTCAGGAGGATCGGTCTGCTGAACGCTTTGCTGCTGAGAAACAGCTGCTGGAAATAGAACTTGGGTACCTGAAAGTCTTCGAGGGTCGCATTGTCATGAAATAAGTGATAATGCAGCCAAACGCCATTATTAATGTTATTAGTACCACTATATTAATATTACTCTTGAGGCAAAAAGAGTAATAAGGTTCTGATGTGAAATGTGGCAATTGGGGTTTTGCTAGATTGTTGGAGGGAACAAACACCTGCATTTTATTCAGTTTGCACTGAAAATGAACAGACTTTAAAAATCTCTTTCTGGCTCCAAGAGCTGTAAAATCCCTATGAAACATTTCTTCCTAACCTTTACAGTGCAAATTCACCATTGCACTGTAAAAAAAAAAGTCACTGTAGAATTTACAGTAACTTACTGGCAGCACGGTTTCCAGCCAGTTACTGTACTTTTTATGGTAAAGAAATTACAGTAACCTTACTGTAATTTTATTACAATTTTACTGTAATTTTATTATAGTTTTACTGTAATTTTTATTACTATATTAGTGTAATTTGATTAGTTGTACTGTAATTTCTTTAAGATAGCACAGTAATTATATAACATGGTTGCTGTGATTTCATCACAGTTTTATCATAATAAAATTACAGTAGTCCTGTAGTATAATTACAAAACTGGTCATTTTACAGTAGTTCATGAAACTGCCTACTTACCTTTTAAAGGTTAAATGTGAACTTGCAACTTAAGTTACCAAACTCAAAATATGTTTTATTTTTCTACTCATAAAAAACATACATATATATTTTAAAATTGCTTTATTTTATTGTCAATTTAAATCTGACAAACTGAAGCAAAACAAAATATAATATTTTGCAACAGCAATATTTGCTTCTTACATAGAAATCAAAGTATTGAAACCAAAGTGAAAAATGCTCTGATCTAAAAATATAACTGAAACATCTACAATCATGGTAATATTACAATGAATTAAATAATCTTTACTAAAACAAAAGTACCCAAACGTTAAAGTTTCCAAACAAACTACATGTCAAAGTCATAAAAATAATGTTTTACCAGCTTTTCATGCAAAACTTGCAGTCAAAATTCTAAATGTCTGTCATTTTCTTCCTTTGAAGGAAGGAAGGGGATCCAGCAATGTCAAATATTGAAGTTGCATATTTTTCAAAACTTTATTGGAACCCCAACAGTACATCTTAAACATTTGGGCAAGTTTAAGACTTATTGAACAGTCAAACAAAACCGAAATGGATGAGTTCTGAGTTGGTCTCAATCCTGAACTTCTCCAGAAATCATCAAAGGGTTTCTGGAAGATAAAGAAAGAAAGACACGTTTTAATTCGTGAGATAAACAGAACATTAAACTGCATTTATATCAGTTAAAGACAGACAGGATGAAAAGGACAGATTTAGTGGACAGACACTCTCTCTGACCTTCCTTCTTTGTAGCTGTCCTCTTATCTGTCTCTTAGAAATGGACAAGACAGACAGAGACAGGCAGAGAAAAAGACAGACAGGGAGAGAGACAGAGTTAGAGAACTGATTCTGTGTAAATGTGTAATTTTACCATTTTAAAAGTTCCACTGGTCCATGAAGGAGGAGAATGGAGACACACAGGTTCACTGTTGTCCTCGTGTTTTTCATAAGTCGTCCTGTTGTATTTGATGTCACTTTTCCGTTTGCAGCTTTTGTTCTTCTTTCTGGGTTGAGGCCTATGAATAGCCTAAAAACAGATGTTCAAAATTACCCTTTTGTTTTTTTAAGTGCATATTGCATTTTTAGATTAGATGCCTGTGAAATACCAAATAAGTTTTGTAAAGGCATTACTGAAATGGTTCTCATAGGTCTCACCTATGAAAAAATACTTTAGGTTTCAAAAGGCGCTGCTGGACCTGCTTGTGCCCTTGATGCTGTTTCATGAAAAATAACAATGTTCAGTAATATCAGTTTTAATCTTAACTTAATACTCAGGTACAGAGAGACATTTCCACAGAAAGATACATTCCTCTGTCTCTATCCATACACTATGTTTGCAGACAGAGACACCTTCTGTGCCTCTATCTGCAGACCTTAGGTTGGCAGATACAGTGAGATGGCAATATCTCCATCCAGTTAGGAACTGGGGGTTTTGGTCTCTTGGTGGGGATTTTTCTGTTTATCCTTCATCCACTAGAGGGTGCCAAAAGGCTGCACTTACCTGGAGGGCGCGCCTGCTGTTTCATTCAGGTGCGCTGATTGATGACAGCGCACCTGTCATCAATCACATCATCTGCTAGGAGTATATGAGGAGCAGGCTGCCGGCACTTCAGCGCCTGAGTGTTTTGCCCTCTGAGAAAGCTCTTTGTGTTTTCTTTAGAAGATCTATTACTAATCGACTCTTGTTGCCTCTTTTCTCAGGTGTTTCCTTGTGACGTCTTGGCTGGCTCCCTGTGAAGCCCAAGTTCTGGCTTTTTGGATTCCTTCCCTCGTGACGCCGAGGATAGTTACCCTCTGGATGTCCGAGTCCCTTCTTCACCCCTGCAGATAACCCATTACCGTTCCTGGATTTCCCAGCCATTCGCTCCTCTTCTCCTCCACACTAGTACTTACCTGTTCGCTCTCCACCGCAGCCTCCATATCACCAACAAAGAACTCTCTCCATCTAGACCTTACCCTGGAAACCACTGTCGCGGAATAAGTATTTTGCTGTTCGTAGCTCCCCGTGTGTAACGCGTTGCTGTGAACTAGAAAACTCTCCGCGGGAGAGAGGCTCTGATGTCAAAATAGATGATTCATTAATCTGCGTTATGTAATAGTAACGCATTAAAATGTTCAGGTTAATCACGTGCACTAACGTGTTAACGTTGATAGTCCTATGTGCGAGAGAAAACTTTTGAAAAACGGTTGAGGCATCCTACCTTCAAACAACTTCCATCAAAAAGACCAGAATATAGCCATCTGCATATTCTAGGTGAATTGAACTAAAAGGCACTTGTTTTGCACATAATGCTAGCTGAGAGATAACCAAAGTTAGCTTTTCCAAACAAGAGACAGTAGCTCCATATAACCAAATAAAATATATTTTCGTACACAAACGTAAAACTGCAATACAATGTTTTTTTTAAAAAGTACTTACCTGGTGAAAGTCATTGTTGCCTCCTCCAGCCCGTGAAAGTTCGCCTCCAGCCGGTAGATATCCCACAATTAAACTGTACATTAAAAATTTACAGTACAGCTGTAAATTTCTGCATGTGATCAAGCGGTCCAATCACGTCCCATACGCTTTTCACATCACAGTAAAGAGCTGTATTTTCAAAACCTAGCCACCTTACTGTATTTTCATGCTGTAGTTTTTACAGCCATTTGTTGGCAGTGTTGTGGTCAAGACCACCTAACCAGAGACCAAGTCGAGACCGAGTCAAGACCAAGACCAGCACCACGCGCAACATGACACCATAAATGTGAAATATGATCAAAATTGCTTCTCAAATTGAACTGAAAGATCCAATTCCCATAAAAACACCCAGCTATTAAATACTTAAAGCTGAGATAAATTTAACCAATACCATCTCTGTGCCACAATCCGCAGTGGTCTCCTGCCATCCCTAAAAAGATAACGACCTGGGTGTTTGCCCATATCGCTCATATCAGAAACCACCACTCTCTGCACCATTAACAACTGAGGCAATGCCCTAACGGTAAATAACTATGTTCAACTATGATCACTGACCAAAGAGCAACAAGCAAGAAGTAACCAATCACAAGGCTCACAGTGACTGTTCTCTCCTGCTAGTCTGACACCATGGCAGACATTACAGCTGCCACTTTGAATGAAAACTATAAATGAGCAATGTGCATGCTCTGCGTGCTTTTTCGTTTTATTTATTTGCTAATTAAAAAAAATTGCAAATATTTATTGTGTTTTATTTATTTGCTAATTAAAAAAATAACCAATGTACATAATTAAATAAAATAATAATAGCTACTGCAGTGTATGCAGAGCATTACAAGAACAAAGAACGGCTCTCAGTGAGGCTCCAGTCTTGTTTCTTAGTAAAGAGCCGTTCAGAAGAATCGGACTGTTCCTGAATGTCACATCACTACTGCAGACTTTTGGACAGAGTGTTGTCCCATATTGCGACACGTTAGTCAACACCGCCGCACAATAATGAGTGACTTTTTCATCATTTATGCTATTGTGCCTCTGTACAGCTAGCTTTGCTAACATCACATCAACAGAGCTTACCTTTCTTTGAGCTTCTTTTCTAAGTGACGAAAAAAGTTAGACGTAATCCCACCATCTGTGAAAGCGAAGCGCTGCTGAATTAGCTTCACCATCAAATTTCTTATGATTTATGCAGCGAAATTCTACTACTGACATTAGACAGACATTTTCTGCCGCTCAAAGGAAACCACTGCGCATGTCTTGGAGCGCAGCGTGCGAGTGAAAAGTGGAGGTGATGGGGGGGAGTAACAGAAACATGTAATTAGTAAATCACGTTATTGCTTGGATTTTGCATCCAGTGAAAACAAACATGTTAACAAATAAACTGGACAGTTTGCTGTAAGTTTAGTGATATTTCCACAGTTGTGGTCTTGACTGGTCTTAAAATAAAATCCCGAGTCCTCAGCGCCCGAGACGAGACGAGACCGAGCCCAAATGAGGTCGAGTCCGAGACAAGACCATCAAAAAATAGTCTCGAGACCAAGACCGATCTCGAGTACTACAGCACTGCAGTGTGGGCTAACATATGCTTCTCCTAAGAGATGAGACTTTACCACAAAGTTCTGATTTCAGGAAAGAAAGCCTCACCTCTGGAAACTGACACTGACAGCAGAGAGGAAGAGCTGCACTGTGAAAACATAAAGTCTGAGTAAGCATTTTTAGTCTAGTTTCTAGTGCAAATATTTTAGTACCCTGGAAGTAAGACAAAACTAATTTGCAAGATAGGAGCGTGTTTACGTCAATAAATCCTTAATATTGATAAATTAATATCCACTGGCAGATTATTTTATCTATAACAAGGAAAAAATGTCTTGCTATAAGTGAAATAATGTTTACTATATTTACTCAACAGGACCAAGTTGATGCAATCGGCTCAGCTTCCTTATACCCTCGTGTTCTACAATAATATCGGTCTGCTTTGACTGCGAATAACTAATTGCTTAGGGTTATTATTAACAAAATAATAATAAAGTGTGATGAGAGCAGAAACTCTGATGTTCTGCTGGCATTTTGATCTACTTTAGTGAGTTCGTCCAGTGGTATGTTTGGCTTTTACTTTTGTAAAAGTTCTAAAATAGATTTAATAAATTATACTTTTAATTCCACGTAATAATACATAAATCAAGTCAAATAGTTATTTCTAGATGCAGTTTAGATTGCAGATCTATCCATAGTTGCTTCTCTCCCACTTGCGGTGGATTTCATCATTGTAATTACAAAGTTGATAGTCACCAAACTACTAGACGTTTGTGATGTTTTGAATTATTTTTACCATTTTGTTTATGGTAATGTGACTTTTTGGGTGGTGAATGTAGGCTTTATTTGGGGTGGAAAATATTCGCGTTCAGTTTTAAAAAGCCAATAAAATGTTGAATGAAAAATATGCGAATCAACCAAGTCAAGGTAAAGCAAAAATAAAATTAAACACTGAAACAACGCCAAGGGTTAATGATGGATTCTTATTTTGTAGCCTTGAACCTAAATACTGAGTATAGCCCAATTTATCTAAGTTTTTAAAGGTTGTTGCCTGTAGTGAAGATGTAAATGATCAATGTCTGACATTATGCCTTACCCAATGCCACCAGAACTGTAGAATATCTACAGCAAAGTGCACCGTATTGTTTTCAGAACATAAAAGCTATGTGTTTTCACTTTCACAATTGTGAACCATCATTTGGCTGCTGTACATTACTTTCTGTTGCTTCGGATCGCTACGATCAACCATTTTATATGTCATTAATGATACTTCACGTAAGATTAATTTAGAGATAGAACTGGAATTTATGTACATAAAAGAAAGCTGTGTATCTAATCAAATCTCTATATATTCATCAGTTTGTGTCATATTCCTGATGGATTTTGTTTTATAATTATTCCCTCTGCTACACTACATTCTATATCACAGCAATGACAATAATAGACCAGTAGATTTTTCTAATGTACAGACACTGACATGTTCCTAAATATATATTAAAATTTTTGGACTGGAATATTTCTACTAAAATCTACAACCTCAGTGGAAGCCATGTGACTTACTCATTCCTATTTTAAGACAAAGAAACCGTAAACCAATATGTGTGCATATTTTTAATATTAAAAATATGATTGCAAGAAATCAGAATGATCCTGATAAATGAGGCAGAAAACTTGACTGGTTGACTGCATTTAATTTAAATTGTTTTGCAATTTGTTTCCTACTTAATTAATACATACAATTTTCCTTGTTATTTTGCCTGAACTGTTTGGGGCTAATTTAGCGGACCCCCGCTGTGAGGGGGCATGGACGCTCTTTTGTAAATTAGGCAAATGTAGATAGCTTTGGCCCAGAACCTAGCTCATTACACAAAGCTCAGTGCTCAGCATTTTAAAGTTTAGCTGTGAATTTTTGATTAGTTTTATGTTAAATATGCCGTTCTCTTTGTTTTGGTCTGATCTTGATTTTACAGAAACATTAGCCATAACACCAAGAACAAGTCTCCCTGGAGACGTTTTGAGGTTGTGGATTCCAAACTTTATAATAAAGTCAAACACATAGAAATAATAATAATAATAATAAACAAATGAAAACAATAATGACATTTGAATGATACTGCAAATAAGATGATGGAGGAAAAGTTTCAGAAAACTGAACTCCAAACCTGATCAACTACCTGATACCTGACAGGGTATTAACATGGCTGTTCATTTACATTACTTTACTTTATTGCACTATACATTACCTTAAAATCAGGCAACATTGTAAAAAACAATGAATGGGTTTCGCTAACTGCTGAGACTCCAGTCCTACAGTTCCAGGATATTCAGAAGAACCCATCTTTTTTAAACGTCACTTTGCTGGCCCTCCATCCAGGTAAGCAAAAGAAAATAATAATTACAGCCTGTTGGACAATATTTTCTATCAACCCAAAGAAAGCTTGATGTAAATAATTATTTTATTGTTGGTGCTACAGTTACTAGATGTAGTTTGTCAGGGCGGGGTGCAGCGCTGCTCACTACCTCGTTACCATCATAGCGCACTCTTAGACTCTTAGAGTCTGTTGAGGCCTGACATTGGATCTCAAGATTTACTCAAAGGGTTTTGTCTCCTAGAAGCAGTCTGACCCATTTTTCATTTGGACAGACTCCTTGCTCGTGGTTTAGGCAGAACTCTTGATGAACTGTACAAGAGAAATGAGAACAAATCAGTTCTGCACTCTAGAAACCTCAATACGTTGGCAAGTTGCCAAAGTAGCATGGTGTTCCTGCAACCTGTACCATGGCAATGAACTCGTCTTCCCTGGGGTGTCAGATTCTGAGACCTCATGGAAAATGGATGAAGGGAATCTTCAAAGTGCTCCTGCCACCGCTCAGCAACACCATCAGTTTAGCTCTTTGGTAGGAAAAATCAACTGGGGAAGTTCATTCACTGTCTGGTAGAAAGTCAGAGATGGAAAACACTAAACGAATCATTTGTTTGCAGAGCTCTTCATTAGTGTCACTAAAGAAAGGGGACAGAAACAAATCCATCTGAGAAGTAAAGTACAGTCAATAAACTAAACAAGCAGCTGAAGTTTTCTCACAGACTACAGTCAGGATAAAGCGGATAGCTTCATCCAACTGAAGTAACTGGACTCTCTGAGGCTGATTACTGTCAGGATGTTTCAGGCATGTTCCTTCATTTGACTTGAGGTGATTAGAGTTTACTTACTTAGCAAATATTTTTATTGTCAGCTGCAGACAATAAAAATATTGCTTTCTATTTGCCTGCCGTGATGGAAGTGAAGTATTTTCAGTGCTGTGAGAACCTGGTCACAGCCGTGAAACTGTGAAGTACACACACACACACACACAGAGGCCTACGCTCACACGGAGAGCAACTTTTGCCCGGAGTAGAAAGGCCCGTCCTGAGAAGTCAGAGGAAACCGAGTCGGTTTCAGTTCAAAGAGGAGAAAATTCTCCCTCAGTCCTGAAAAGTAAGGCGTGGAAATCACTAGAGCCTGTTGCAGCAGCTTGCATCATTCAGAGTTATTGGAGAACACTGCTTCTCAATAGACCATGAAATTTGATTTGTTTAAAATTTTTCATTGAAAGACGTGAAATGTTCGGGTTATCATAAGCTCCAGTTGTCCGAAAATTCTAAACATGATGTGTTCCAAAGTACTTTATTTTTTTATTTATTTTTTTTTCTGAATGCAATGGTGGAAAGTACTTTTAAATAAGAAAATGTTTTGCTGAAAGGGAGCAATTTCAGTTAATGTTGATTCAGGAAATGTTGGACTGTAAATTAAGGCTGCGGAGGAGTAAATCCAAAATGTAACACTGGGTTACAAAAAAAAATATTTCTGAAAGTTGTCTATGTTTTTTCAACTGAATACGGACTATTTTTGCACCACTGAATCCAAAAATGACATCCATTTTTCTCAGTGGGTTTTATTCTAATTTGATTTAGAGAAATCTGATCTTCTGACAACATTGATCACATTTTTGTGTCATTCTCAACTTATTTACATTAATATTTCCATCCAACAAAGGTTTAGGAGAAAAAATGTTTTCTAACAGTGTATTAAATAAATGTTACAAACTTGGATTTCTGTAAGTTAAATAATAAACACTGATAATCGTGTTTATTATTTGCATGTGGACTGAACATCACGCCTTCATTGCGTAAAATTTTCCGTCTCTTTTCTGTCCTGACTGAATCTCTCCTGCTGCTCATCACTCATTGATCCAGATTGTCAGGAAACTGATCCAGATGTGAAAACAAGTCCTGCATTTTGATGCTCATGTTGCTCCATAGTTCAGAAAGTTGACCTGATTGAGCAAAACCAACGTGATTTTTGGATTCAGCTCATCAAAATGACCCTAAAACAGTCAACAAACCCCAGACAATCTTTTTGGCTGTTGACCAGTGTAATCGTTGTGCCAGTCACTTTTACTGGCACAACTAAAATAAGGTATTTTGTAACCTCATTCCTAAATATAATAAATATGCTCAGCACTTTGGGAAAAATTCGGTGAGATAGTTACAGCCTCAAGTATTTCTGAGAATCTCTAAAAGCTCGGCACATGTGAATAAAGCCAATTCAGACATTTTTAGGTGTTTGTCATGATTTTGAAATATTCAGACACAAAACTCTAAACGAATCATTTGTTTGCAGAGCTCTTCATTAGTGTCACTAAAGAAAGGAGACAGAAACAAATCCATCTGAGAAATAAAGTACAGTCAATAAACTAAACAAGCAGCTGAAGTTTTCTCACAGACTACAGTGAGGATAAAGCGGACAGCTTCATCCAAATGAAGTAACTGGACTCTCTGAGGCTGATTACTGTCAGGATGTTTCAGGACCATAACTCAGGTAAGATTAAAAAGCGTTTATTAACGTTTCTTCTCTGGAACAGTTTCCCAGCCAAATGCTGCAGGATAAACTTGCTGATGACTGTTGTGAAAAGCAGGAGGATAATAATGTTGGCGACAGGTTTTAGGAGAGAGTAGAAGAAGTAAGACATACTGTCAGGTGGGAGTTAGCAGTCAGTTGACCATAATGTGGCAGGACGCCCTTGAAAAAGGGATTTTTAATCTCAATGGGGCTTTATCCTGGTAAAATTAAGATCAAAAAAACGTTTTTCACAAATTTTTTGTCGAACATTTGCAGCAAACTCACAATTATGCATTAATTTAAAAAAAATGGAAATCATGGATTTCTGTGATGGTGTCCACAGTTCCCTGTGCTAGTATTTTCACCCACTGCCAGATCTTCTCGAAACTGACCGATAAAACTCATCACTCCTCCCATTCCAGAGGTAGCAGCTTGTGTTCCAGAGCCACTCGTTCTTCATGTTAATGTTTTTTTGTGAGTGGGTGTACACACGCACGACAGAGATGGGAGACTGGGCATGAAGATCAAACACTTGTTTAACTGAACTCCACTTTTCAACTCCACAGTAGAAATGCACACTGAGAAAGAAGACCAAAACACATGAAACACACCCAAGACTTCAAGCAGTCCTTTCTAATCCCATAAAAATAATGAAAGGAAAAAAGTTTTGTCTTGGATCTTTTTTGAAAGCTTTGACTACAGTAAGTGATTGATTCCTATAAACATAACCAAAGCTTCTGTATCTGTGCAACCAGGTGGAGGAGTCATTTTGAAATGAAAGTTGTTTGTTCATGCCCTACTTTCTTTGCTCCTCTGTAGCTTTTGCGTGAACATTTGACTGAAAACAGTAAATTGCTGCAGGTAATTATTGTAAAGTTAAATGAATTAAAGAACGTGCAGGTCACAGCGAGTACTGCTGCTGCTTCATTTATATGATGTAAGATCCAGGGCGAATCGTTTCAGTAACTCGTCTCAATTAGTCTGCTGTGTCCCGCTCTGACTCTTCCTTTAACACGTGGGCTTAATCAGGGGAAACATTTTCAGGGTCACAGCCAGCCAATTAAACACGACTTCATGCGCCAGTGAGTTACAGCGGAGTACTCTATGAAGTCCCCCATGCTTTCCCTGTGAAAGTCTTTTCATTTCTGTTTAATTATGAAGCAACATTAATAGGTAACCCTGATGTCTACTGTATTCTCAGAAGCTGTCATTACTTTATGATATCAAGTGAAGGTAATGCAGTTCAATGCCGTTTTCCATAGTAGTTTCAAAACCTGCATAGCTGTGGAGCCGTCAAGATGAAAGTTTTGTCCTTTTCTAAAGGTTATTAAAGCATTGTTTTCATTGTTCCCTAGATGTATCAAAAGCGTAACATGACATGCATGTGATTAGGATTGTAAAAGAGTTAACATGATGGTGAACCTTAATAAATATTAATGAGTTGAAGTTCATTTACTTCTAAGGTGAAATAATTAAAATAGTTTTGCTGATTATCACTATATCACAATAGATATCATAGATTTGGATCGTTACAGATTCTCACTGACAGCCACAAAGAGGGGACACCACAAAAGGTCACTGCTGAAAATGCTGACTGTTTACAGAGTGCTGCATCCTGGCATTATAGTGGAAAGTTAAGGACGAAATGTGGTATGAAAAAGTGAAATAACATAAATTACTGCAGCTTTGAGCCTTTACCTGAGCTGAACATGACTGGACTGAAGCTCATTGACCAAAGTCATCTTTTAGGATTTTTTTTTTTCTTTACTCTGAAACTTAGTCCAGAGGAAGAATGGAGAGAACAGAATCCACGTTGCTTCAGGTATGTTGTGAACAGTGGCAGCTGGTGGTGATATCTGAAGGGTGATATATATAT
>CAEGAE010066792.1:0-11660 GCA_903067095.1 Girardinus metallicus | reverse complement strand
CTGTTTAGAGTTGTTTATGAAACATAATCATTTATGAATTTAATGAATGTTTTGATTGTTGATTCTGTTGCATGACTGTTTTTATGTTTATGATGTAAAGCACTTTGAAATGTCTTGTTGCTGAAATGTGCTATACAAATACAATTTGATTTGATTTGATAAAGAAGTTGAGAACACTTTGAACAAGTACTTTCATTAATGTTATGTGTTGACAAATCACAATTAAAAAAAAACTTTAAAACTTCTTCTTATAAAATGCAAAACCGTCTGCAGGACTCCAGACAAAAGATGCTGCAAATATGTTTTAACGAACCAAAACAAATCCAAACTCGTTTTAAACAGGAAATTTGCCAGACGAACATCTTTATGTTGTGGTTACCAACCAGTCACTCACAACATGAAAGACCAGTCAGCACGCTGGAGGACCCCGGGCTGCCCCTGTCTCTGCCTGTCTGATGATGTCACCAATAGAGCCTGGAGGCGCCGTTAGTCCTCACTAAATATTCAACCCCCCAAAACAAGTCAAATTATTTGTGAGAAAGAAAAAACAGTCAGAACAATCCCTCTTTTCCACGTTGCAATGAAACGATCCTCCACCAGAGGGGGCTGTTTAATTTGTGCACAGGTTTTAAACCTTGTCTAACACACACTTCCTTTTTCCCTTTAAAGCCTTTAACACATTTTCAATGCAACATTTATTTACATGTCAGCTGATCAGTGGCCTACAGTGAACAACAACCAATAACCAATCAATAACTAATCCCACCCAGAAAACCAGCCAATCACACAGACAAGAAGTTCAGACCACAAAAAACATTTTACAAAGTAAATTATGAATCCATCCAACATTTTGTGCCTAAATTTATTTTGAAAAAAAAAAAAATCACAACCTGTTTATTTCCAAAAGATGATTTAGGTCATGAAAAAATATATTTTTAATTTTAAAAATCGTATCATTTTGTGTCTTTCCTCCTCTTCTTCATATTTGGAATATTAAGACTTTTTACATTTGACCAGGAAAATGTTGATGGTCGAGCTCCGGGCTGAGGAACCGGGAAGAAAGTTACTGCAGGTCGTACTGGTTCAGCCACTGGTTTCCTGTTAGTCAACTGGTCTGGGTGGAAAACAGAGACGGAAAAAATCTTTTCATCATGTTGAACAAATGTCTGATTTTCATGTCAGGATTACAAAACGGAGAGTAGAAACAAGACAAACTGAGCAATGAGAATGAGTTCAGTTCTGAAGGGTTCTGTTGTTGGTACTGGTTCTGTTGTTGGTTCTGTGGTTCTGTTATTGGTTCTGTTGTTGGTTCTGGTTCTGGTACTGGTACTGGTTCTGGCTCTGTTTTTGGCTCTGGTTCTGGTTCTGTTGTTGGTTTTGGTTCTGGCTCTGGTTTTGGCTCTGGTTCTGTTACTGGTACTGGTACTGGTTCTGGCTCTGGTTTTGGCACTGGTTCTGGCTCTGGTTTTGGCTCTGGTTCAGTGTCTGGTTCTGGTACTGGCTCTGGTTCTGGTATTGGTACTGGTTCTGGCTCTGGTTTTGGCTCTGGTTCAGTTTCTGGTTCTGGTGGTCCAGATCCTTTCTCTACTGAGATTTCATTGGGTCTGGTTCTGGTTCTGTGGTTCTGTTATTGGTTCTGGTTCTGGTACTGGTTCTGGTTCTGGCTCTGGCTCTGTTACTGGTTCTGTTATTGGTTCTGGTTTTGGCTCTGGTTCTGGTATTGGTACTGGTTCTGGCTCTGGTTTTGGCTCTGGTTCAGTGTCTGGTTCTGGTTCTGTTATTGGTTCTGGCTCTGGCTCTGGTTCTGTTATTGGTTCTGTTGTTGGTTCTGGTTCTGGTTCTGGCTCTGGTTTTGGCTCTGGTTCTGTTGCTGGTTCTGGTTCTGGTACTGGTTCTGGCTCTGGTTTTGGCTCTGGTTTTGGCTCTGGTTCAGTGTCTGGTTCTGGTTCTGTTGTTGGTTCTGGTACTGGTTTTGGCTCTGGTTCAGTGTCTGGTTCTGGTTCTGTTATTGGTTCTGTTGTTGGTTCTGGTTCTGGCTCTGGTTTTGGCTCTGGTTCAGTTTCTGGTTCTGGTTTTGGCTCTGGCTCTGGCTCTGGTTCTGTTATTGGTTCTGTTGTTGGTTCTGTTATTGGTTCTGTTGTTGGCTCTGGTTCTGGTTCTGGGGGTCCAGATCCTGTCTCTTCTGAGATTTCATTAGGTCTGAGAAAACCTCCCCTGTCGCTCCAAGCCAAACAAAACTTCTCCCTCTCATGCAAAACAGCTCCAGCTCCATCGTTTGTCACCTGCTGACGAATCACCTGGGATCAAACCGAACGCAGTTTTACCTTCGGCGCTCGTTACGTCAGGACTGCATTTCCAGAGGCTGAAGGCAGCAGGAGAGCAGCTTCTTCCAGGTGAGTTTAAAGATGAAATGAAGAAAACCGCCTGGTTATTCCACCACATATTGATTTCTGAACTCTGCCTGAGTTAAAACATTAGTTTTGTTGTTTCTAGATGAATATAAACTTGTTTCCTTTGCATTATTTGAGGTCTGAAAGCTCTGATGACCGTTTCTCATTTTCTGCCAATAGATGCTAAATATTTGCTTGGAATTTCAGAGACGTGCTGCCAGTAGTTCACAGAGTGAAAGAACAAAGTTCATTTCACTCAGACTTAAACCCATAAAGAGTAAAACCAGAGGAACGGACCTTCATCTTTCCAGAGCTGCATGCATGTGTTTGTATTTGCTCGTTAGTGAAGCGTTGAGCATTTCTTGTGATGAAATCATGTTTTTAATCAGAAGAGCCATGTGTGTTCTGACCGCACAGTTTTAGGTAAATCCAAACCTTAAGGGATATAAAATATTTCAGCCGTTTTGTTTCTAGCTGTTCTTTCAGGCCTGCAGGTGTTAGCTGCTGCTCCACTGATCATTTCTAATCTTTAGGGAACTCGTCACATTTAGGCACAATGTCTTTTCCAAAAAGAAATGAAAAATACGCTTTGCAGGTTGATATAAAGCTATAAATTATGTTATATTCTTCTCTATTGATTCAGTAATGCGGTAGTTGCATATTTTCTAGCTCACGTGTAAACGTTTTAAAGACTTGGAAACGAATACGCCATGATCATTCAGGCTCTGGATTTTTAAAATTGTTATATTTCTGACTTCTTTTTGATTTCCTTTCCAGACTCAGTCATCTGACTAGACGACCAACATGTCTTTGCCCCATTTTCCAAACTCTTCCCTGGAGTCTGGACGTTCTCGCTGCGCCAACAACACCGACAGCTCACTGATCGGCCTCGCCTTGATTTCCACCAGGATCCTCCTCCTTCTTCCGGCGTCGCTCTTCATCCTCTGCCACGGCGTCCGGCGGCGGCGGCGGCGCTCCTTTACGGCGATGAGCCACTTTGACGTCTTTACCTTCCACCACTGCGTCCTGGAGCTGATCTGGATTCTGGGTACCGCTTTACAGTTTTTAGGGTCAAGGATGGGTCTTGGGGTCATGTCCACGGCAGGTACCTACGTCATTAGCTGCATTTTCGCAGGAGAGACCTTGTTTCATGTGCTCACCTGTCTGGATCGATACCTGGCCGTTGTTCGTCCGGTTCTTTACGTTAGCTTACGTAGCAGCCGGGGAGTTTCGGTCAGGAATGTTGCCGTTCTCGGTGTTTGGCTGCTGTGTTTTCTGTTTAGCTGTGCAGCGAACAACATCGGGTCCGTTATCTACTTCAGGTTGTTCAGTTGCTTTCTGACCTGCTCCGTGCTCCTCATGTTTTTCTGTGGCGTTTCGGTTCTCTGCGCTCTGATTGGTCCAGGCCTGGGGAAAAAGGCGGGAAACAAGAAGCTTGTTGACCAAACCATCCTGAGGGCGTTCGTTATGGTCTCCGCCATCACCGGCGTTCTCTGCCTGTGGATCTTTGCGTTTCTGGTGTCCAGTTCTTTAACCAGTTCTGAGCTGGTGGCGGAGAGCGTTTACTGTGTTCTGCAGGTTTCTGTGCTGTGGTTCAGTCTGCCCTGCAGTCTGATTCTGCCTCTGCTTTACTTACTCAAAACTAGAACTCTACAGTGTGGACACAAAGCTGCTGGTGAACAACAAGAAATGGACACTAATAAACCAAACATTTCTGGCTTAAACTGAAACGTTGGTCAAATTCAGATTTCGAAGTGATGAGGTTTGTTGGTAGATCTCTGGAAAAGTTCTTCAGTCGAGTAAAAAGTGGTTCAATCGAGACAAAACTCTTCAACATTGCAAACAAAATAACTAGGAAGTTAAACATCAACTTCCTAATTTCATCATTACCATTTCAAAACTGTTAGGACATCTTTGAGTGGAAATATTCATGAAAAATCAGACAAACATTAATGAACCACCACTTCATCATCACTGACTTATTAGAAAACATTTCTGTGACCATTAATGGGGAACGTTTTGAATTGAAAGTTTTATTTCCCCTGAAGTAAAATCTGATGGTAATTATGACTTACTGTGTCGCTGTCGGGTAACATTGTTTAACCTTTCCATGCAAATGTGTATTATATAACTTCACTGTGGCTTTGTTTGAATTACACTTGCAAATGTTTATATTGTAAACATTAAACTTGTTTATTAACATGAAGTCATTTTTAGCATTGATTGATAGTTAACTTATCATCCACACTGAACCCGGTTCTGGTTCTGCTGGAAGTTTCTTCTTGTTAAAGGAGAGTTTTTTTTCCTTCCACTGTTCCTACAAAGTCTGGAACAATAAGCTGCATTCAACTTATTGTTAGTTGAATGCAACTAACAATAAACCAATCAATCAATAAACTAATCAATCAATCAATCAAAGACTGGATGATCACCCTGGATGCTGCAGGTCAATAATCTGGTTTCCTCAGATTAAACATTTTTTAATTTGTTTAATCTGATTAATAACCTGATTAATAACTTTAATGAGTTGTAATTTACTTTCTATCTGTATGGTCGGATTGAACTGATTCGGTTTTTCTGTATATAAATTTAATCTTTTTCTTGTGTTTTGAGACGACATGTTTTTACATGAACAGAATTTGTTTGAATTGATAAGTTTTGTGATGTTTAGTGAACATAAATCCAGATTGAAACTAGATTGACATCATAAACATTTGCTGTTAAGCTTTAAGTTTCTTTTTGTTCCATTAAATGTGTTTATGTGTGTAAATATGTGATGTTTATGTTGTGATCATGATCGAGGGAAATGATCAGTGATTAAAACAACATGAGCTCTTCAAATTACTGGGTAGAAATACATATATATATATATGTACATATATATATATATAATCACTGGATAAACGGTTGTAAAACATGCAGATAGTTACAAACCGCGGGTTATGAATGGAAGATAAAAAAATAACTTCCTGCTTTGTAAGATAAAAATACTAAAGTTATAAACCTGCATTCTGCTCAGTGACCAGCAGGGGGACCTCATCGTTTGTTTTTTTTTGCTGTGTGTTTTGATAATTTTGCTTCTACTGGTTGAAATGTAAAATATTTATTTTGAATTATAAGAGTTTGAGTGTTAAAATATGTAGGTCATATTCTGGTGAAATAAATGGATATAATTTATGATTCCTTGTGTCTTTTGTTTTCACGGCTGGATTAAAACAGATTATGTTTGTCTAGATGAGAGGAACATTTCCTGGTCACATAACCTCATGTTCTCTTCAGCTGAATTCACATTTACTGTAATATTTACGTTGATACTAACCTCACATGAGGTTGATTTATTTTGCATCTGGTTGTTTTTGTGTAAATTTGAGTAAATTCCTGGATAGAGATAAGAACATCACTTCTTGATATTCTAATAAAATTAGCTGTGAAAAAAAACAAGGTTGTGTTCAATTCGTACTGATTTAAAACTTTCATAGAGCAACATTAGGCTGTTCAGTTTTACAATAAAACATTTTATTTTATAAACTTCACTGAAACATCTTGTATTTAATGTCTAAAGTGTTTTTAAATGTTAGTGTGTTTATATCTGTGTATGACGTATATTGAATCATAATAAGATCTGACTAAGCTTGTGGTACTTTGTAAAACAATTATGCTACTGCAGTTAAAAATCCATTCGTTTTAAGGCTTTTTACACATTTTAGCAGGTTTATCAGTAAGTGTGTGTGTCTTTATGCCATCCACTCCCAGTTTATATTTAGTTACCGCGGCTCCATTGCAGTAATCTGATGTTTATTCTGCAGTTCAGCCACAGCAGGAATAAATTCAAATGATTTCCAGGCCGAAGCTTCGTCACGCTGAGCTGAAATAACTCAGCCACAGGTGAGGAGCAGCAGGGGTTCTGTCACATGGAGGACGCTCTGATGAAGGAGAAACATTTTCTATAAATGACAAGTTAAAAAGCTGAATATTCAACTTTACAGGTAGAAGGGCCACCAACTCATTAAACTTTTTTTTTATTCAGAAAAAGTAAATAAAAAAGGAGTCTGCTCTGCAGGCAGGTGGGTGTCTGGATGGTGACCAGGATGGAGGAGAAATAAAGGGACTTTCTGAATGAGATCAGCAAAATGTGCAAAAAAACGGCGTCGCGTCTCCAACAGGGAGCTGAAGTTGTTTATTTTAAGGTCAAAGCCAAAGTTCATGAATGATGTGAGTCAAGGCAGAAGAGTGAAAATTGTTGTTAAATCTAAATTCAGACATTTTTAGTACCAAAATAAGATCATTGAACCGTGTTTACATAAACAGATTTGTCCTAATTTATTCATATGTAATGCAAACAACCTAAAATATTTTAAAACACAATAAAGTCTGTTATACAACATTTCCAAAGTGCATAAATGAAGTTAGAAGTCAGAGACATTTAGTTTATGAAATTATTGTAAAGAAAATGGTGAGCATGGCTAAAGCAGTGCTGGGTTACGGATTCAAACAACTGCAGTCTATTGTTCAAAAATATAACGTTTTTTTTGTATTTTTTGTTGTCTTTGTGTTATTCCATCCATCCATGTTCCATGAGGGGTCAGGAGCTGCTGGTGCCTCTCCGGCTTACGTCCGGGCGAGAGGCGGGGTCACCTGGACCCGTCGCCGGTCTGTCGCAGGTCATTGTGTTGTTTATTTTTCTAATTTGGCATTTTATTTGTGTAAATAATCACTGAATAATTGAGTTTCTATATTTAGAAATAGTCAGAACTTTCCTGTCAGTGAGTCATGTAATTCATAAAGTACATGATCTGTATTTCTACTGAGTTTTATTAAAGTGCACATTGATTGGTTGCTTATTGGATATAGTCTATATGCCAACAGAGCTCATCATGCTGTAGCTGTAAAGACTTTCAGCTTTTTACTGGTTTAATGTAAAACAAACCATCACATGATTCTGGCTCCTGTTTTTGTTTTTTACATCATGAAACTGATGTTAAAGGTAAATGTTCAGTATTTATATTTAGACACATTAGCGATTAGCTTTCACTGCTGCCAGCCTGGTGAGTCACCAAATCCCACACAACCGTTTGGTTTCTCTCCATAATTAATGATCGTCTCACCATCTAGGAAGAAAAAGGTTGATTGAAACCAACGACACGTTGAATATTAATCAGAAAATGTGTTGTGTTCTGTTTCTGGAGCCCCTTCAGTGTGAGGGGAACCTTCATCAGCGCTGACAAAGCTTCTGCATGAACCTTCATCAGCGCTGACAAAGCTTCTGCATGAACCTTCATCAGCGCTGACAAAGCTTCTGCATGAACCTTCATCAGCGCTGACAAAGCTTCTGCATGAACCTTCATCAGCGCTGACAAAGCTTCTGCATGAAATTAAGAGTTATTTTCCGATTCAGACTTTCATACGTCCTGTAGGAGTTGTGTCTGAATTCACTGGTGTCTCAGAACTGAAGGAGCTTTTTGACATTTTTATGAAAATGTTGCAGCGTGGCTCGACTGTAA
Source organism: Girardinus metallicus (assembly GCA_903067095.1). Lineage (NCBI taxonomy): Eukaryota > Metazoa > Chordata > Actinopteri > Cyprinodontiformes > Poeciliidae > Girardinus > Girardinus metallicus. Next base: position 3,769 of record CAEGAE010066792.1, on the reverse strand, counting down.
ATCACATTTCTGGATAAAGCAGCATTATGCTAGAATCATATTTACTTCAAATGTCATACTTTTGAAATGTACAGCATTCGGTCTGATGGTGCATTACTTCCTGTTTGGAAATAAAAAAAAAGGTGATTTTTTGTTATTTGCTTTATAAAAGCTTTAAATACAGAAAATAATCTAACTCTAAAAAATCAAGTTAAACCAGAGCAAAAATAAACTTTATTTTTGGTTTCGTTCACTCTTGTAGAATAAATTTCAATAAAATGTTACATTTTATTCTGCCTGCCTGCTTTATTATTTAAATGCCCATTAGAGACCTTCCTCTGATGCAGCTGCTGTAAACTTTGTTTTGGTTCATCTTTGCTGAAAACACGTGAACTTTCACACGCGGCTCCATGAGCCTCCATTTGCCTGCTGGGAGTTTTTCCTTTTGCATAAAGTCCTGGTCCAATCATGCAAATCATTTGACCCTGCATCGTTTGTAATCCTGTCACATCTACATGATTAATCACCCTTCACTGTACAAACAGAGAGCAGTTATATACCTGCACACCTGTCAGCGCTGACTGACAGCTGTGCAGGTTCCAGAGGCAGAAAGAAAACCATCAATCACTTCTCCACAGGTTAGTTACTCAACTCTTCAGGGTCTGTCAGCGTTTTGTGGGTCAGCTGGAATTATTGAAATAAAACTGAGTCTAGATGTGGAAAGGCTTGCAGAGGTTTTGCTCTAGAAACGGTTTTCTACAATAGTAATGTCCGTCAGCAAAACGATTAACTGGATTCATTGTTATGAATCATTTAATAATTGATTTAATCGTTAATTAATTTAGTAGCCAATTAACTGGAGTGAACAGACTCTAAAAAGTCTGTTTACTGAAAGAACAACAGCAGAAATGAAGTCAAATCCGTACAACAAATTTACAGGTTAAGCAACTTTTGTCTGTAAATATTCTACCCAGAACTCCTCAGGTTTCAGCTTTAGCTTCAAATTCATTAAAACAAAATGTTTTATTAAGCACCTTTTGCTACCAAACTATTAAGAATAATTAACAGATCAGTGTTGCACTGCATTGACACATTTTCATGTCATTAATGTTTTCTTAGCTGCAGATTCATCATTTGCTACAAATTATCAAGCCTTCACTCCGGCGAAGCTGTTAATGCATTTCAGACAATAAAATGGTTTTTTTTCTTATTTAAAAATGTATCAAATTGTTTGTTTATTTGCATCTTTTAATGTATTTATAATATTGTTTAAAATTAAGTATCGATTAGTTGATTACTAAAATAATCACTAGTGGGAGGAAAATGGAGAACTCTGAGAATTGATCCATCCGTGGGAAAAACACTCAAAGTCTGTGCAGAAATGTGTCGTAGCTTCAGCTTGAATCCAGGATCCACTGAAGAGAAGCAACAATATCTGTGAATCAAATATTATAGAGAAAAAATTAAAATCACCAAACATGAACTGACTTGGATCAACAACAATCACTTGTTGGGAAAACGTTTTATTATTGGTTAAATGTGACGAACCGTATCCAGCCATAAATCAGAAAAAAAATCCCAACAATTATTTTTATATATTTAACTTTAAAACCTTTGAGAGTAAAGTGGAGCTGAAGCCAAATTCCCTGTTTGTGGCGCCTGCAGGATGTTAATGAAGGGCTCAAAACTATCACTGCACCTGACCACACAAACACAGGCCACAAAATATTTCTAGGAAGCAACACCACCAAATAAACAAAAGCAAAACTGAACAAAAACATTCAGGCGCGGGACGACATGTGTCCACTCCCACAGACTCACGCAGATCTGGGCTGCGTTCAAAACGTTTTGACACAAAAGACTTTTTTTTCCTCCACAACGTTGTTTCAGGAAAATCTCAAGGTGCGCTGCGGGCGTACGGCCACGGCTGCGGGCGGCTCACAGCTGCGGGCGTACGGCTCACAGCTGCGGGCGTACGGCTCACAGCTGCGGGCGTACGGCTCACGGCTGCGGGCGTACGGCTCACGGCTGCGGGCGTACGGCTCACAGCTGCGGGCGCTGCACAGTCTTACATAACCTTAGTGAATAAATCTGATTCTGACTGTTCAGTAGGGATAGCAAGAGTTTCAACATTTTCACTGGTTTAGTTTCAGACTTTCTGACGTTTGTTTTCTTCTGCACAGATTCATCACCAGGATGTCGGTCAATTCAGCCATTCCCAACTCCTCCTTTGATTCGGCTGACGTTCGTTGTGCCAACAACACGGTTTCCAACGTCATCGGCATTTCCTTCATTGCCACCAGATTCCTCCTCTTCGCTCCTCTTTCCATCTTCATCTTCTACTTGGGCTTCCAGAAGTGGCGGCAGCAGAGGAGCTCCATCAGCGCAGCCAGCCACTCCGACATCTTCACCTACCAGCAGTGTGTCCTGGAGTGGATTTGGCTTCTGGGGACGTCTCTGCACACCTTGCTGACGTATGTCGGCGTTCTCCCCATGACAACTCCGGGGTTTTTCCTAAACACCAGCGCTTTCGTAGGAGAGACCTCGTTTCACGTCCTGACCTGTCTGGATCGCTACGTGGCTGTCGTGCATCCGGTCGTCTACAGAGATCTGCGGAACACGCGCGGAGTCACGTTCAGGAACGCCGCCGTCGTCTGCGTCTGGCTGCTGTGTGGCTTAATGACCTACGCCGTGAACTCCAGCCTCCGCTCTGAGATATTTATGGTCCTGCTTCTTTCCTTCCTCATCTTGGCCTTGGTATTCGTCTCTTTCTGCAGCTTGTGCGTCCTCCTGGCTCTCATCGGTCCGGGGCCGGGGGACGCCGGCGGGGACAAGAAGCATGTCGACCAGACAAAGCAGAGGGCTTGCTTTACTGTCACGGCCATCCTGGGGGTGCTCTGCCTGTGGTTCGTGGGGGTTTTTGTCTTCACCTCTCTGATAGGGTCAGAGGTCATGGATAAGAGTGTCGTCTGTGTCCTGGAGATTTCCCTGCTCTGGTTTAGTCTGCCCAGCAGCTTGATTTTACCTCTGCTTTATTTGTACAAGACAGTGTGTGGAAGCCAAAACAAGGCCTGAGGAAGAGGCGCGAGAAATCAGATCAGATTTAACTGAAGTTATTATATTTGGACCTAGAGAGGAACGATCTAGAGTTATAGATCTAGAGTTGTAGATCTAGAGTCAGCGCACAGCTTCAGTTATTCCACCTGGAAACTAGAGATCAGGATGACCTCTGACCTGAACCTTCAGAGGACTCATGACTCAGCATGTTTTTATCTTCAGCCACTGCAACAGAAACTGAGCTCCTTTAAATCTGGACCGAAATCCCAGCTGTTTGAAACTGTCTTTAGACCATAACAAATGTAACTGACCCAGATACTGGATGTGTGTTTGATTGATGAGGTGTGACAAAATGTAACTCTTCTCACTTGTTCATAACTGACGGCTGCATGATGAGTTTTACTTTAAGAACTTTGATGTGCTTGTAAATGTGCTGTAGAAATAAACTTGACCTTTAACCTCTTATTAGGAACAAGGCAGTTTTTGTAATGAATTTGATGTAGATAGAGAATATTTCTGGCTGGTAAAGCCGACACCTTGGCGTGATGTGAGCCGTTTTCCTGCTTTCAGTCGTCTTATCCAAAATGGCAGCATTTTGGATAAGATGATCGTTCTACTTTAGAAATCTAACCAACTAAAATAAGTTTTTCCAGAACGTTCTGGTTTTAAATCCCGTTCAGTCTACTTATGCTCCATTATACATATATATATACATATATATATATGTATATAT
>CAEGAE010066776.1:0-67882 GCA_903067095.1 Girardinus metallicus | reverse complement strand
TAGATAGATAGATAGATAGATAGATAGATAGATAGATAGATAGATAGATAGATAGATAGATAGATAGATAGATAGATTTGCAGTCAAACAGCACTTTCTACAAAACATTAGCTACTTTCTACATCACTGTGCTTGACCATTATCCTCTTTAGCGCTAAAACTCAGAGGAATGATGCAACTGGGAGTAGCGAACATTAAGTCCCGCCCACTTCTTACATTCCCCGTTTTTATTGGTCGAATCCTCGGAACGTCTGTTCATGATTGGTCTAATCCCCTTTCTTTTACGTACGCGGTACACATGGGGGTTGAGTAAAAAAAAAAGGGGAAGCCACGTTGACACAAGAAGTGGATCTTTTTTCGTGTCCCGGGAAATAAAGGTCACGTCGACAACTGTCTATTCGGCTGAAGCGTCGCCAGTAAGACATCTGTTGGTTTTTAATGATTAGTAGATAAATCTCCAGAAACCCGGGTTAGCAAGAGGCTACCTGGTGCATTCGGGAGTGCTAGCATCATAAAAGGAAGAAACTAGCTGTTCTAGCTCCATGGTATTGCACGGAGTTAAGGGTACAACTGAACCGTAGCACAGTTGACAAAGATTTATCTTTTATTTTGGCTCATTAGAAGGCATTTCTGAACTGACAATGAAATGAAGCATGCTTTTGTTGTTATGAACGTAACTGTCAAACTGTAATGTTTCTTCCCAGGTAAAATAATTAACTTCTAAACAATGTTGATTTGTGTTTATGGACTATCTGAAATTTTTTTTTCTCATGTTTGATCCTCATCAGCTTTATTTTTACTTTTTAAATCAAGCTTGACTTGAAAACCTGTATAGAAGCCGCTATGTTTAAAATACAAAAAAGGGCAGATGTTGATCTGCAGCCTCTGTCTGCTTTTCCGGACAGGTCGTGAACGCCACATCATCTGCCAGGATGAGCGTTGGATTCATTGGAGCAGGCCAGCTGGCTCATGCACTTGTGAAAGGTTTCACTGCTGCAGGTAAAGATTTCTGCAACTTTTTATCTGTTTTTCAACTGTTTTTTTTTCTTTAGTTAGTATTCATCAACCAGGACATCTTTCTTTCTCGCAGCCTAAAATACCAACTTACTGGAAAGCACAGCGTTATTGCATGGCACTGGAAATAACGGCATCCGATTGCAATACTGCCCACATTGATATCGCAGTAACAATTGTGCTTCTTCACTTATTAAATTATATGCTTTTTGAACAGGTACTAAACATTTCCCAAGTCTACAGATTGATGCATTGGCATCCTGTTCCAGATGGCTCTTTCTTTCTTTCTTTCTTTCTTTCTCTCTCTCTCTTTCTCTCTCTCTCTCTCTTTCTCTCTCTCTCTCTCTCTTTCTCTATCTTTTTCTCTTTCTCTCTCTCTCTCTCTCTCTCTCTCTCTCTCTTTCTCTCTCTCTCTCTCTCTCTCTCTCTCTCTTTCTTCTTTTGGTTTTTTTTTTTTTTTGGTTTGTCCAAAAATGTTGTGTAAAGTGCAAATGTCTGAAAAAGTCAAAATGACCTGCACCTCAAATAACTTCATCTCTCTTTGTTTTCAGCCACTGAAACGTTTTCCATCCACAGTTTCCACTGCAATGTTTTTCGGAAGCAAAGGGTGAATAATTTGATCCGGCTTTCAAGCATTTGGATTCAAAACGTGTTTGTCTTTAGTTGCATTAAGGTTCCGGGCAGGTGCTTGTAATCCTTGAGAATGCTTGAATTTCAATGAGGTGTTTTCAGTGCATAAAAACCTTTTAAAGTTCTTATTATTTAAACTGTGTAGTTTTGTAATAAAGTGCTTTTTATTAAAAGCCTAAATTTGGAGAACATTATTTGCAGTATAATGTTCTCCAAACATTATACTGCAAATAATGTTTGGAGATTTTTAAAGACAACAAAAAGATACAGACACATTTTGTTTCTCCCCGTATTCTGTTAAATCAGACTCAACTTTTCTTGTTTTAAGTTGGTTAGAATTGCCAAAATTATTTCTATTTGCTAAATTACGGAAAACATAGGCAGAACATTTTTAGAGATTTTTTATTTTTTTTGCAGCTTTCTCAGACCACTCAAGTGCATAGGGTGTTATTTTTGTTATTTTTTTTTCTGCTGTACAAAGTACAACACTATCAAAAGATATTACTAATAAGATAAATAAATTATATGATAAAATAGTGAATTTACACTTTTTTAGTTCATTTGTATTGTTTTTATCTCCAAAGTGTGGAAAAGTTTGGAAACTTACCTTGAATAGTTTCTGAATCCTGTTTAGTGGATAAACAGACTCATAAGGTAATCTCAGCTCAACTGATGCGGCAACCTGTGCAGCCGTACTTATTTGGATGTTTTATCATCTCTTCCTCCTTTTCTCCATCATCAGGTGTGATCGCAGCCCACAGGATCACAGCCAGCTCCCCAGACACAGACCTGCCCACAGTGACGGGGCTGAGGGTGAGGCTTAGCTGTGTGGTGTTTTGAAATGCGTGAAACAAAGAGTGTGCCTTTCTTTATTGCTTTTTTTTTTTTTTTTTTAAGTCCTGTGTTTCTTGTTTTTCCTTTAGAAAATGGGAGTGAATCTGACCACGAGCAACAAAGAAACGGTCAACAGGAGCGACGTTCTGTTTCTGGCTGTGAAGCCCCACATCATCCCCTTCGTCCTGGACGAGATCGGACCGGACATCGAAGACCGCCATCTCATCGTCTCCTGTGCTGCGGGCGTTACCATCAGCTCCATAGAGAAAGTAAAGCTCTTAACATTAAAAACATGCCGGCTGTTGGAACGTTTCCCCAACTACCAGGATCCTTTTCTGCATCCTTTCAGAGATCTGGTTGAAGCTCTGTTGTGACTCTCTTTCACACACCTGCTGTGTTTTTATTCTTTTCCCTGCTTGATGCAGAAGCTGCTGCAGCACCGTTTGGCTCCCAGAGTCATGAGGTGTATGACCAACACTCCTGTCGTGGTGCGAGAGGGCGCCACCGTGTACGCCACTGGAACACATGCAGAGGTCAGTGGCAGGATTAGTGCGCTGCACCAGCAGAGAGAAACTATTCCTTTGTGGAAAACATGATGAATATAATCTGAAAAGTAGAGCTGACGTTACACATGTGTGGCTTTGTTTTAGGTGGAGGATGGGAAGTTGCTGGAGCAGCTGATGGGCAGTGTTGGGTTCTGCACAGAGGTGGAGGAGGACCTGATTGATGCCGTGACTGGACTGAGTGGCAGTGGACCCGCCTACGTGAGTGAAGCTCTGTTTTTCAACAGAATTTGAACCAGGCGAAGCTAAAATCACCACTTGATTAATTCTAATTGAACCGCTCCGACTGTTATTTTGGTATGTTTCAGAGTCCTACTTCTCCAGTTATTGATTAATGTGCTTCTAAATTAGTTGGCAATTATTTCAATAATCGATTAAGCACAGTTAATTTGATTAATCGTTTCAACCCTGATCTAAATTCTACATCTAGGCTTTAAATATAAATTGAGGAATTTAAGGGGATGGTCCTTCATTTTCAGTTATTTATGCGCAGTTTTAAATGTCACTGGGAGCAAAACTGCCCCAGAGTACTCTGCTGCCACCACTGTGCTATACTTTCACCTTTAAAATGATACAGAAATGCGGAGAGAGAAGAAGAATGACTGAACTACGTTTATCTAGTAGTTCCTGCTTTTAGAAGGCAGGAAGGAGCCCAGTGTTGTTAATAACTTTATAGTGGTAACATAAATCCTTCCTGCTGTCTTCAGTCAGAGGCTTCATCATAATAGCTGTAACACATACTGCTACAGGAGATCCGTCCTGCCGGTGCCCATCAGCATTTGCATCAATAGTCTTAAAGATATATTGTCGCATTGAATTTGAAAGAAGGACCAAACGAGTTAATGATGTTATGTTTTCATTAGGCAGTTTTTCCTGATGGAAAATCTTGACTTTTTCTGTCAACCAATAATTTTTAGAAGGCAGCATAATGAATAAAGCGACTGTACAGATGAATCCCAGATATTTGTGATGCAGCTTGATCTTTGGTTTTGTGTTTTTTGTTGTTTTTTTTCTTTTTAACCAGGCCTTCACAGCCCTGGACGCTCTTGCAGACGGAGGAGTGAAGATGGGTCTGCCCAGGAGGCTCGCCGTCAGACTCGGAGCTCAGGCTCTCTTGGTGAGTTCTCTAATGTTTGTGCATGAGCTGTTTCACCGCATGTTAGGAGGCAAAAAATTTGCAGCATTTAAAATGACTGACAGAGGGACGTTTCTTTTCAGTATTAATGATACTGCAGAGAAACTAAGAGGTATAGTAGTTTCTGACCTAAAAATAAAAGGATACTTTTTTTGTTTTGCATTTTGACTTATTTTTTTTCCGTCATTGTGAAATGTCAGAATGATTTCAGCAGTTTTGGTTGGAGCTTGTATTGTTATAGCTGTGTTGGTCCTGATGTCCCTCAGGGAGCAGCCAAGATGCTGCTGGACTCTGAGCAGCACCCGGGCCAGCTGAAGGACAACGTCTGCTCACCAGGGGGCGCCACCATCCACGCCCTGCACTTCTTGGAGAGCGGTGGCTTCAGAAGCCTCCTGATCAACGCGGTGGAGGCTTCATGCATCAGGACCAGGTGAGGCTGTCGCATCACAAAATTCACATTTCACATCAGTTTTTTAGATGCTCAAACATGATTTGTTTTTTTTTTATCCAAATTTTGAGCATCTTGCTAAAGTATTCATACCCAAATCAACCTTTTCACACTTTATTACGTCGCAGACTTTAATTTTGTAGAATTAAAGTCTACAAAATTAGTCTCCAAGCTTTGCACTTGGAGACCAAAATGTTTGCCCAATTTGCTCTCCAGATTAAATCGAACTCAGATTTTTCATTTAACCATTTCAGCCTTTTTGATACAATATTTGAAATGCATTAAAAGATGCAAATGAACTAATAATTCAGTTTCTTTTTTAAATAAGAAAATAAACATTTTCTTGGTTAGTCTGCAACAAAGTAGAATTATTTTATTAAATGCTTGATCATTTGTAGCTAAGGATGCGTCTGCTAACATCAACATGTGAAAAGCTTGCTGCTTGACTTAACACTAACACAGTTTTTTTTTAACATATTAATAATTTCATAACAAAATGTGCTTAATGAGAGATTTTCTTTTGACAGAAATTGAACCAGGTGAAGTTAAAAATTATGCCACTTGAGGAGTTTTGGGTTTAACAGATTTACAAACAAAAAAGTAATTTCTTTTCATCATAAGTGAAAAATTTATGTGTTTATTATTTGTACAGTTTTGGCTTAATGACTGTTCTGAGTGTTTTGTTCTTTCAGTAAATGGTTTGTTTTACAGTCTGCATGCTCCAGTTAACAGTCAACTACTAAAATAGCTGACGATTATTTAAATAATCGGTTAATCTTAATTAATCCAATAAATTGTTTCAGCGCTGCCGTTTACTAATTAATTAGTAAACGGCAGCGCTGAAGGCAATCGTTGGTATCAGAGTAAAGTGGGCTGAATACAAAAGCCTGCCACACTTCTCAGTTTTTTTTCTTGTGTGAAATATGTGAACGTGAGCGATCTTTTTGACACAGTTAAATAAACAACTCCTGGTTGGGTGTGCTTATTTTTATTTCTCCTTGCAGGGAGCTGCAGTTCCTTGCGGACCAAGAGCGCATCTCTCCGGCAGCCATTAAGAAAACCACTCTGGACAAAGTGTTGCAGCAACCCGGGGTCGCAGTCGGCGGAGACGCCGGCGGGAACGGCCGGTCGGGCCTCAACCTCTTCAACAACCGCACGTCTGGGATCAAAAAGAAGAACTGAGAGCAGAGAGAGGCACGCCGAAAGACAGACATGCTGCAGGCTCACGTCTAAACATGCAGACTCACAAAGGGTCTCCAACCCACGTCCAACCGTAGGATTAAACAGTGGACTCAGGACTGCTTTGAGATCACCAACAAATCAATTTCCGGTGTTATTTATTCATGCGAGAGCCAGGAACACATACATTTCACACAGGCACAGGTGTATTTTGCACAGCTGGCGCCTCCTACTGTGATGATACATGAACACAAGTCCAGTTAGAGAAACCAGTAGAATCAAAGGTGCTACTCGGCTGTCGTTACAGCCTTAAACCTCCATCATGCTCCACATTTTCTTCAGATATTTACTTTTGGCATAAAGTTAACTAAGACTGAACACATTTTGATCATCCACTATATCTGTCAGGGATTTTGTCCCCTGTAAAAAAAAAAAAAAAAAAAAAATGTTTTTTTTCTGTTATGTAACAATAATTTTGTCATCCTCTAATTTCTCTGAAAGCCCAAAGACAATGTTTATGTTTTTCTTTTCAGCAAATGTGATGTAATTACCTATAAGTGCTACAATAAAGCTCAAATAAGGTAAATTAAAAAGCACAGTAATGAATTTCTCTCTAAATAAGGTATCTAGTAGTCTTTGTTTTCTCCACTGTAAATTCATTGCAGTTTATTCAGGACAATCTTTTTGGAGTCTGAGCCTTTAAACGTTTTTATTATTATTTCCAGTCATTTTAATTTATAAATATAAAAGTGCTTTTACTCTGCAACACGGATATCCTTGTCGCAAAACATTGTCTGCTTTACAAAGCCAGACTAGCAAAACAGACCCTTAGCATGATGCTGCCTCTGCTGTGTTTGACATTCAGTACAGTTTCCTCGTCCGCTTGAAACACTTTTTGCTGTTGTGGCAATTTCCTTTCATCTGACGGAAATTGCTTCGGTGACTGACTGGGTCAGATCATCGGACACAACTGTGCGTTCCTATGGGAGAATAATCCCAAACTGGTTATGGGACGGATGAAGCAGACTGTACAGATGATCTTCTCCAAGCCACAACCTGAACGTTGAAGCTGCAGAAAATAACTTTTATAAATATGTTTTTTTTTTGTTTTTTTTTTCACATATTTGTCAAAACTATCACTATATTGTGACAGTATAACAAGAGACGGCTAATGGGTGAAAAAAACTTGAGCTCCTTTAGCTTCACTCAGTATTTCTCCTGCCATTTACAGAAATACACTCCTCGGTCAGAAACAACCAATCAGAGCCAGAAGGCAGGTCTTAATGCTGTCAATCACGTTGTGTATGAGCTGCTCACAGCCTTTCACTTGCTCTCTGATATGCTACCGCTGGTTCACCATAAACAATCCTGTCATGAAAGCTCAGGCTAGTTACGATCACAGCTGATGATGGTGGATAAACTTTTATTTTAAAAAACTTTTTTACATATTTGTTAAAACTCACTATGTTGTGACAGTTTATTATAAGACAGATAAAGGTTTATTCAGTGATTAGCGGTTTGCCTGTAAAGGTAAGTTGTTTCCACTAGCAAGATTGCTTCCAGTCAGAAGAAGCATGTTGGTTAAGCTTACTTTTCAGCTATGAAAAATCTTACAAATTTTGGGTGGAACTGTATAGAATCATGTGTAGATTAAAAACAATCCACAATAAATTAAACACCCAATTTCATTTTTTAAATCAGTGCTGTTCGTTTCACTCTGAGGAAGAAACAATTCAAATGCACTTAATAAATTCATGCCAATTATGAGCTTTTCTTTCACATCCGTTAATCAGTTGATAGGTTTCCAATCTGTCCTCCAGATGGCGCTCTTTAATCAACTTGCCTGGGACATAAACAGTTACGAGGATCAAATCACCTTCATGCCACTGCCAGTTGGGAGTAACTTTACTTGACCCTAACCTTGGGTTAAATATAGCTTCGCCTCCATAATTGTCAGTAAACAGCTTTAACTGCGTTGCTACGACGACATGTTTCCCCCTCACGCGCCATCTGAATCTGCGGTGTTTTTATTTTTGCCTCCTGCTGTGGGTCAGCGCCTCCTGAATTCTTTCCAATCAAATCCTCTCCTGCTAAAATTAGTACAGAAATGCTTTAAAAAAAAAGGGAGAAAAAAAAGCGTAAACGTGTTTTTATTTTTTGTGCCCTTCAAGGCCCCGAAGTGAGCTGTGATTGGCTGTTTTAAGAGGAAACAGTCCGGTTTTGGCAGGGCTCAATGGCCGCTCAGGGTTTTCTACATGGATACAACAAATACCGGAGGATTTTTTTAATTTTATTTTGTCAAGCTTACCAAAACGACACCAAACTTGTTGGCTCAATACGTTGTTATTGTTTTAAAGCAAAAGCTTTTTCAAGAATGTGGTGTAACAGTTGGGAAGGTCAGCATAACTACAGGCTGTAACTTTCCACAGTCACATGAAAGCTTCAGGAGAAAACCCTGAAGAACAAATTTCTTCTTCAGGGTCTCTTCCACATTCTTACATTCTTACAGAATGTTTATAGTCTAGTTTCCAGTGAAAATATTTCAGTACATTTGAAATAATACCAAACTAACGTAAAAGTAACTTGTTATCAAGATACAAGCACCTTCTCTCTTATAATAAACAATGTTATTATTGCTTTAAGCCAATAATAAAATTGGGAAACAGTCTTATAAGATAAAATAATCAGCGTAGAAGTAGCACTTCTTTTAATCAATACTTAAGGAATTGTTGACTTAAAACAACTTCCTGTAGTTTGCTGAAAAGTTTCTTGTAAGTTAGTAACTTTTAAGCTATGCTTTTTTCAAAAAATGTAAAAACTTTCCAAGATTATTTCTTTCCTAAGTAGACTGAGAAGAATAAAACAGATTTCACAAGAACATGAAAGCAACGTAGGAATGCAGAAACGTTCCTCTGCGTCTGGCTGCGTGTGACCTTAAAACCTAAATATTAGAAAGTTTTCTAAGAGTTTGATAGTAGAGGACAAAGAACAGCAATATTTTGGGGTTTAATAAGAGAGCAGCAAGAGCAGAGTGCTGCTCTTTAAGGCATTTTTTTTTTTTTTTTTTTTTTTAGATATTTGGACCCGTTCCTGTGCTCCGGGCTGCTACGTTTTTGGATTAACAGCCGCCACTTTGTGCTGGTCTGAGATAGGCTCACGGATGTATTCAGGCAATACAGGTGCATAATGGCGAATGATGAAGAGGAGCGATGGTTTGTGAAGAACCATGTCCTCATTATAATTGGACAATTTATAGCTGTTGTAGGATTAGTTATTTCCCCCTCTTAGACTCACACACACACACACACACACACACCAGCGTCTCTTGATTAAACTGCGCCCCACGTGCTCTTGGTGCAATCTGGCTGTTTATTTGTGCGTGCAATAGTTTTCCCCCCCACCCCCCCCCTTCTCTCCCTCTCTCTCTGCTGCTGAAGCGTCTTCATAATCCCCCCTCTTATTCAACACTCGCCCCTGCCGCTGTCCGTTAAGATTAGCCTTTCGAGGAGAGACTTCTATTTGCCTCTCATTATTAGACTTCTGCCACCTTTTCCCGGTTTAAGGCGTCGTTCTTCCTTCAAAAGGCGAGGCAGATGCTCTCTGTGTCACTCATCCTGACACCATGAGGTTCTGAGGCGGCAGTTCGGATGCTGATAATCCTGAGCTGTAAGTGTATGTGTGCGTGCGTGCGTGCGTGTGTGTGATGGAGCTTGGCGTGAGATTTCTATCCACAGGTAGGCCAGATGCTGTCTGTCATCTCCATTCAATCAATGCAATCAGTGACCTTTGCAGTAGCATGGTTGCTAGCAAGGAGAAGCAGGAACAATGAAGAGTGAACGGCAGAAACACACGATCTTATCGTGAATTTTCAGTCTGGTTTCTACTGAAAGCATCTTAGTACACTTCAAATAAAGCTAACTTGCAAGGAAGTTGTTACCAAGATACAAGAGCTTGTTTCAAGTTAAGAAAAATGTATATGAGAGAAATAATTTGCTAGCAGAACTAGCACTTTTTGAAAGTAATATTAAAGGAATTGTTGACTTAAAACAAGCTCCTATATCTAGCTGAAAAGTTTCTTGTAACTTAGTTTTGCCTTATTTCAAGTGTACCTATTTTTACTAGACTAAAACTACTTGGTAAGATTTTGTGTTTTTGCAGTGTGAACAGAAGGAAAGCTTTTTTTTTTTTCTGCAAACACAAAATTTTCTCCAACATGAAACATACATTGAAAGAGGTGTTTGTTATCCCCTAGGTTGCCAGCAGTGTGTGTGTGTGTGTGGGTGTGTGTGTGTGTGTGTGCGTGTGCGTGTTGGTGTGTGTGTGTGTGTGTGCGTGGGTGTGTGGGGGTGTGTGTGTGTCAAATGGAGACCTGTGCATTACATTGATCTTGGAGCTGATACAGTATCAGCTTCACGCAGCTGTCTGGTGAAACGGTCACAGGAACAGGAACCTCCAATGGTTACCACACAGTCGGTGAATCTGCATTCAGAGCTTCCCTATGTTGACAACTTGCACAGACCTTTTTTCCCTCCATCTTCAGAATGTAATTGCATGTCTGTACCAATATGTTTTTTTTCTTCTTTTTCTTGTATGTTTTATTCAAATGTCTTGAAAACGTATTCACATCCAATGGGTTGTTTTATGTTCCAACCGCAGGTGTCAATGTATTTTATTGAGACTTTATGTTCCAGACCAACACAAAGTCCTGAAGTTGCGGCTTGTATTTATATTCAGCCCCTTCTGCTCTGATACCCCTAGATAAAGTCCAATGCGACTAAGCACCTTCAGAAATCAAGTAATTAGTTATTAGTTCACCGCATAGCTATTCTGTTATCCTCAGAGGTTTGTTATAACAGCAGTTTTCCAACATCTACTTATGCTCATGAATGCAAGATTAAACTTTGCAATTTCATCTTTTTTTGTTTTTTTTTTTAAATTAGCTATATAAAACTTGTTGTCTTCAAAAACTAACCGCCACCTTTTTTCTTTCATACCTCTGTGCTTGGATCAGATTTTAGGATTTAGTAGCTTAGCCATAATTCTCCAAAGTGACTTTTTTGCTCTATAGCCTTGTGGAAATCCTTTCCTCTTTCTAAATCAGCCTGAAAACTCTTAAGTTTATCACTGTGGATGAATTTTAAGCTTTCAGAACCAGACTTCCTTTAAAAGACAGCCTTTGTGTAAAGTTAATAAGCAAAACATGCTGCAAACCTGTGCTGAGAGAAGCACGTATATTTACTTACTTTTTAAGCTTCATCTGTTTGGTGAGCAGAGGGAATGTGTGCCAGCAATACTGGTTTTAATATAGAAATATTTTTTTATTTGTTTGATTTTATTACTTTATTCTATGTCTTTAGCAGTGAAAGGAGAGCTCGTCAGAGATGATGGGAAGATGGATTTAAACAGACAAGCCTTTAAGATACTTTAGACTGCAGGCTGGAAGTTCACATCTTAGCAGGACAACAACCTAACATGCAGCCAGACTAGATCTAAGTGTAGTTATTTGATAAACGGCCTAGTCAAAGCCCAGACCTATATACAATTGAGAATCTGTGGGAAGACTTGATGTTCACAGATGTCATCAGATGAATATGACTGAGTATTCAGTAGGCAAGAGTAGTAAATATGCACTCTACTACTAAATACATGTGTGCACTTTTTAAGTTTTTTTTTATTTGTAAAACATTTTACATATTTTTTCTTCGTAATCACAATCATATAGTACTTTGTGATGATCTATCCCATTGGATCCCAGTGAAATGCAGTGGCATTTGTGGTTGTGATGTGACAAACTGTAAAAAAGGGGCATGTTTGCTTTTGCAAGGAGCAGTAAATGACACATTGTCCTTTGAACAGTTAGAATCAAAACACTAATATAAGTGTACATTATCATATTTTGAAATTATTATTTTATTCTTATGAATCAGGCCTTCTTAAAAATATTGATATTTTTAAGAATCTTCAACTTGTGATGGAGACAAAAATACTTTTGAATGAATAATGCAACCAATACTCTATCAGCTCTATCTAATTACCATAAATTTAAGCCAACATGAAGTCCAGCACTAACACTCTGAAATGGAGCATTAATGCATATTCTTCTTAATTACATCATAAAGGTATAGTAAAGAATAGGCTGAAACTATAGTGTCATATTTCTCAGGTTGTTACAATCATGTTACCATGTCTGGACTGAAACTGTCCAGACTGTTAGTGTTGATCTTTTAAATGTGACACCCAGATGATGCATCGGGTTATACCTCCACCTTCAGCAACCTGCCAGAGATTTACTCCTCAAAGCTATAACTTGTGTCTAAGTTGTTCATCAGTAAATAAAAACAGGCTATTTCTGTGTCATTGTCAGGAAATAGGCTCCTAATAACGGCTGAGTGCTTCCTGGGCTTGTACACAGAGTCATTAATTCCTCTGAAATGGAAATGGATAGTGATGGTGCACTTCAGGCCTAATAGGCTGGTTTGGTTTTTGTTGGGATAAATGAGGACTGATGGCAATTGTTGTATGATGTGTTTACAGAGCTAACGTCTGATTGTCTGCTGGGTTATGTAAATATAAGACATACAGTATATGTAAAATAGATCTAAGAAGTAAGAGCAAATTAATTTGCTTTTATCTGGAAATTCAACAAGAAACTCATCAGCTTTCCTTTCTGTCAATTCGCCTCCTTCTTTAAGAGCAAGTGGACAATTTGTAATATGAATCTCAGTGTAATTTGGATGTTTTTCATTTTGTTTTTTTAGAAAATATGTACAGAAACATGCAAGCAGAGCTAAACCAAAGTAAAAAAAATAATTACAAGAGTTTATGTTTTGTTTTGCACAAATGCTGCTGAAGAAGAATCACTCACACCACGAAGTAAAGTCTGTAAACCTGACCTGTTTGACTCATCCAGTGCTCTCTGGGGCCCCCTGTCGGTTTCGGGACCAAATGCAGCTGCTCGGTTTGCTTTTGCACTGGCCTGGCTCTGCGGGCACATCTATATGAGAAACTCTATGTTCCTCCACACTTTATCTTCTGAGAGGATACATGTGTCGATCATTTAAATCTTTTTATTATACTGCAATAATGTTGTTTGTTTTTATTTGAAGTTCATGTGCATCTTAATAAAATGAGATGAGATTTGTTTAAAATTTGTTGGTAATTTAAATCAAAAAGTGAATATCGCGTGTGTTGCACAGATTGATTATATGCAACATATTCCATTTGTTTATTTTTGTTAATTTTGATGCTCACAGATGATGAAAAACCAAAATGTAGTTTTTTTTTTTTTTAGAATTTCATAAAACCAACAAGTACGAATTTTGGTAAAACAGAAATGTAAGCCTAGTTGAAGCTCCGGCACAAATTACAAATGAAATGAGAAAATATACCTATTAAATAGATGACTGGATCACCGAGCAACAGTTCTGTTCATTTTCATGATGCTTCCTACATTGTCTCTGGTTCAGGAGTATATTGAGGAAAACAGCAGTCGTTGTTCATGTCCTGGATACATCTTGAATCATTTATGATCTGCTCAAACTCTTGATTGAGCAAAATCCTCTCAGTTTATCCCTGTTGATTGTGTGTCTTTTTCCTCCCACACTTTTTCTCTCCACACAACTTTCCATTAACATTTTTTGTTGTAGAGCACTTTCTGGACAGTCAGCTTCTTCAGCAGTTTCCTTTAGTGTCAGTCAAGTCAGCGGTCTCTCCCATGACTCCTCATAATATAACATTTACGTGCTCAAAATAATTTTTATTGTATTTTTCTTTTGTGCAATACTCCAGTATTTAAAGTAACTGAATTACATGTAACCATAAGGAGTGAGACATAATCATAAAACCTGACATAAATAAGTGCGTGATTGCGTGTAATGACTATATAAAAATATATAACTTTCCGTTTTTACATTGAATTAATGAAAAAATAACGCAACTTTTTGATGGTGTTGTGATTTACTGAGCCGCGTCTCTAACTGTATTACATTTTCCGCAGCTCCAGAGAAGAGCAGCAGGGTTTGTTTTGGTTAGTTTTATCCATCCAGTCTGCGCTGTGCTGGCGGATCAAACCTCTAAGTTTAGAAATGCGCACAGCTGTCTTGTCACACTTTCCACACCGCCTGTTGTTATAACACGCTGTAGTAGTGTGTCTCTTTAAATGCGGGGTTGCGTAGATCCTTCATGAATGAAACCATGTGATCCAAACATCATTTGACGTCTGGCGCCTCCGACCACAGACTAAAACAAGCGAGGAGGCAGAGGATATATGTAGAGAGACCTGTGAGAAAGCGTGAGGCGGCGGAAAAAAAAAAAAAGAAAAAAGAAAAAAAGAAGCGCTTCTTCTCCAACTCCCGGCTGTCCTCCTGCCAGCGCTCACACCGTGTCCACACAACAACAAGGCTCCGAAGGCGCCGGCTCCGATTCTGGTGAGTCAGATTTAATTTGAAACAAAAGTGAAATCGCTGAAAAGAAAAGTGCTGAATGTGGCGTTGTTTTGCTGAGTGTGCGCCGCCGCCTCAGCCGTCGCGGTGTCGCCCTGGCGCCGCCGCCGCCGCCGCCGCCGCCGCCGCCGCCGCCGCCGCCGCCGCCGCCGCGCTGTCCCTTGCTCTCCCCTGTCCCCAGCCGCTGATTAAAGGGCAGCCAGCGCTGCTGGTAGTGCTGAATCATCATCGCTCGGTACAAGCGCCACCGCGGACCCGCTGGGTCGCTCGAGCCGCCTCGCTCTACCGACCAGCCGCTGATTTCATAATAACACAGACAAAGGGGGCCAGGCTGCCGGGTGGGCTGTCAAAGCTTAAAAACTATGTGTCGGAATTAGAGGACCGTGAGGAGGAGGGGGGGGGGGGGGGGCGCTGCTCTGCTCTGCTCAGCCTGGGGATTCCCTTGTTTTGAGGCTGAAACCAGAGGAGCGAGGGGTCGTCAGTGGCAGCTCGGAGCGGTAACTACACCTAACCTCATTAGCGGAGAGGCGGCAGCAGCGGCGGACACAAGCTGGACACATTCAGGTAGGACAGCTGCTCCGATGCGCGGTACCTGCGCCGCCTGAGGTGGGTTTATTTGACGTGCTGACTCGCTGCCTGTTCGCCCTTTGTTAAGTTCTGAGACTGAAACGTGCCTACAAATCGGACTCTACGTGCAGGCTGTCATCCCGGAGTGTCGGTAGCTGTCAGACGTCCCAGCAGCTAGCTTAGACGGAGCGGCTGTTTTGACATTTGCTTTGTGTCAGCCACCCCCCCCATCGTACCCGACAGGCCTTCAGCTCATGCGTCTGTCAGCGGAGAGGATTTATTTTTCCTTTTTATTGTGTGAGTGAGCGTGAGTGTGAGTGGAGCGACGTGTGGAATCGGTGGGTTCGTCTCCTGGCATGCCGGTGTTGTAGCTACACCGGCTGGGCTGGCGGCAGAGATGCTGATTCATCACAACGTTGTTATTTCTCAACGTTTGCGCGAGCGGAGCGGAGGCATGAGGGAGCCATGGCAACACGGCGGCGGCGGCGGCGGGCGGCGGGCGGCGGGCGGGCGGACAAAGGTCTGGAGCGAAGGAAGAGGAGCTCAGCTCATATTGTGACGAGGGAACAAAAATACGCCCCGTTATGTCGCTGATATTCACTTTTTCTTTTCTCTGGTGATAATTAAAGCATTTCTGTGTTGGGAGAAGCTGATTTTAAAACGGGATTTCAACTGAATTCATTTGTTTTCCATTCATTTGTTCCGCTGGTGCTTTATAGGCAGAGGCTCATCAAATGGCATCGTACTGCAAACTATTTTAGTCACCATGTTTTGACCTTCCGGTCGCATTTATTTAGAGGGGTGGACCGTTTGTTCAGGCAAATCTATTCATTTAGCGGATTTTTACAAATATTGATATTAGCTATCGTAAACGTAATAAAGGGATGATTCTGAATTTTATCTCATTTAATGCCACCAACCTGACAGGGACTACACTGAAAATCATCCTTTATTTATAGCTAAGTCTGCCACATATATAAACTGAAGTGCTCCTGTTATTTATATCTACTGTGCCTTTTTAATAAATGAAATAAAATAAAATGTTGTACTGGTGAATATTAATAAATTAGAAAATAACAGGGAAGTTATTTCTCCATTCCTTTTAGCTTTACATTAATATATCAGGATATGTTTCAGTGATAAACATCCTTTTTTAAATTTGTCTTATGTAATATTCATATGTGTTTCAGATAAATTTTAATTTGTTTTTTTTTTTGGGGAAGTTTAGTTGATATTGTGATAAGGAATAAAAGATAGGCTCTGGTATCTAAGTGAGGTTGGCTTTTTTGGTAATTGTGGGATAATTGTAATTAGGTGGTGGTGAATCGTAAATTAGAATATTTCCAAAAAAATATACCTTATTTCAGTAATTCAATTCACCTTTCACACTTTTTCCTTCCACTCAATTTTCCATTAACATAGTTGTATATATGTCTGAGCTCAATTATTATTTATTTGGGTCTTATTTACTATTCCATTTTCAGAAAAACTCTATGCCATAAACATTGAAATGATTAGAAATAAACTCTTGAAATATTTCCCCCGAAATGAAATTCAACTACAGCTTCAGTTTTGTAATTAAATCACCGAAAGATGAAATCAAATTTTACAAAATGTGTGTTTTAGAAAAATGTCAAGTTTTAAGGATTGAAATTAAATTCTGTTTTTTGTGGAGATCCAGAACATTTTAAGATTGTTGGTAATTAGAAAGAGTTAGCCGTCGACAGCTCTAAAAACTCGATTACAAAATCTACAAAGATACAAAATATAAAGAGGTTAAATGATGCTGTGATGATGCCTCTACTCATAAATGCAGTAAGTAGCTGTTGGTGTTTTCATTTAGTATAAAGTCAGATCAGCTGGTTTACTGGTGAAGACCAGACAGAACCTCTATCGTCTTAAATTACTTCACTCGCAAAAATGTCATAAAAGTTTGGCTAATTCATGACTCTATGAACCGTCTTCATATTTGGTTAGAGCTATTATTTACAAAGAAGCTGATGATTATTTTCATGGAAAATGGAGGTTAGCAGGTGTGTATCTCCAATTATCTTCCTGTGTGAAACATCTTCCTTTCTCCTTTTAGATGAGTCCAGTTGCTTAATCGAAAAACTCTTTGCATGTTCTGTTATCAGTGAAGATTATTGATGGCACACCTACTTTTATTTCTCCTATAATACGGATCAACTTGGAGGGTTTTTTTTTTTTTTTTTTGGTTGGTGATGTCCACTTTGGCTTTTGGCTTCTCTCAGACTAGTTGTTTGTTTCTGGACCAATTACTCTGGATTTAGATGAAAGACAAAGAGCGTTATCTACTGCAGGTAAGAAACTAAGTGCTCATAACTTTTTAACAGGAACTCACTTTAAAGTTGAACTCTCCATTTAGACCGACTGAAAAAGCAGATTTTCAACCTTCTTTTAGTTGATTGATGTTGTATTTATGTTAAAAAAATTAGTAGGTACAATAATGTATATGTTCTGTTACTTTCATAAAGAAAATCTTGATAAATATAAACTTACATCTGCCTCTGATAAACTTTAGTACAATTAACTAGCCTGACTCTTCTCTCTTTTTTAAGATGAAAAAAATCTAATAGATTATAATTTATGAACATTATGCTTTTGCCTGTAAACATTTATTCATATTGGACGTCATAATATTTGAAGACTTTATATCTGTTTTTCTGAAAATATTGGCTTTACCTTAAGCAACTCCCCCGATAAAACAAACAAAAGCCCGAGAAAGGGATTGACTGTTGTGGCAGTTAATGAACCACGCAGACCTGAGCTAAAAAAGGAACGCGGCTCAGTGAACTATAATGCCTTGCAACAGAATATCCTCTGATTGATCTCTTGTGGATAGGCCATTATCTGCTGCCTGGTAGCAACCTATGAGCGGAGCAACTCTTAAACACTAAAGAGTAATAGGGAAGCTCTGTGGGCACAAGAAAAACAGAAACTTCACCCCCTAATGACTCCATATCAGCAGCTTTAGTTAGAGTCAGCACTCTGCAGAGTGTATCAAAAGTATGTAGTAAGCAAGTTGGCAAGTACTGTAATAGAGGGTCATAATGATGAAACAGTTGTATCAGTATTGGAGGGAAAAGAACCCCCCCCCCACCACCACCACTGTCTTCACACACTTTCCCCATTTCCTTTCTCTTGTTGAACGTACGCACACACAACCTAAGGGGCTTAGCTTTTTATACTTGGTATCAGTATTTAATCAGTGCTTGAAGTGCATTTCTCTGTCAAGTACTTTCCCATCCTTCCCTGGTGTTCGCGGTAATTGAACGCTGACCAATGCTTATGTGTGCAACTTTGCTGATGGTGGCGGAGCGGCAAGACGCGCAGAGCAAGGGGGATGAAGGAAGAGGGAGGAAGAATGAGAGATGGGATTTGCGGAGAGATTGAGAACAAGGACCTTTTTGTCTTCAAGGCATTCCCCTGAAAATGCTGAGGCGAAGCAAATGCGCTCTCGCTTGACAGATGGCGTTTTCACTTGTTACTTACCACAGCTAGTTTCTTTGCCCTGTTTTTTTGTGCGTGCATGTGTGTATGTGAGAAATAGAGAGCGAGTGCATGGAGGAGACGGAGATATACAACAGCTACAAGAACCTAAGATCTGCTTGTTGTTGGGCATTGTAGCAGCGAAGTTAAAAAAAAAACACAATGTGTCTTAGTTCCTTTTTTTTTTTTTTTTGCAAAGGGAAGTGATTTTACTAGCAGTTGGTCTTTGAACATTTTGCACTTCTTTCATTTCCACCCCGTCACCACGTCTGACCTGAGCTGCCTCCTTTCAGGACAAAGTCCAAAGCATTGAATTCGGTTTAACGTCGCTCTGTTTCACCACATCAGAGCAGTTTTGTGTGTCTGAGTAAAGAGCAGCTCAATTCCCTGCGTGTTCGGGGATCAAGCTGATGAAACGCTCCGTAAAACCTCCTTTGATGGGTAGACGAGGCGAACAGCTAAGACAGTTGTTTGCTCTACAAGACGGAAATAAATTTGTTTAGATTTATGGCAGAAAATATTAACAGGTATGCTGTTAATATAGCTGTCTTCTCTTTGTGTGTGTGTGTGTGTGTGTGTGTGTGCTTAAAGGCAAGAAACTTTGGTGTCCAGGAATATCTGCTAGAGCTGTATAAGAAATAAAAGAGCTTAGCTATTAGTTGTTTAACTTTGACCATAGAAGTGTCATTAAGTTGCTAATAAAAGCATGGTGGCCGTTATTGCTACCCACATTTATTGGTAGACAAGTAAAATGCCTTAAAACAAATTCATCTTTCAATGCATTAGAATAATCTCACACTGAAAAATTGTAGAAAAATAACATTTTTAATTCAGGTACATTTCCTCTGTGGTTAAGAAATCCTTCCTTACAAATTCTTTGACGGTGCTTTATTTCAGAGTCCTCTTGTTGTTCTATTCACTTCAGCTCCCCAACAGAACTTAGGTGTAAAGTCAAATTTAAAATCATCTGGTACTTCAAAAAGTTTATGGTTTATGATTTTCTGCTTTCTAATAAGGTCCCCAGGATCTTTGGAAGAGAAACACGTCCACAGCATTACAGATCCACCGCCGTACTTGAGAGTGGACGCTGCAAACCCGAATCTTCGTCTGGTCTGAGCAAAGCACAGAGTTACTGTTAAACTCCTGATCTCAAACATGGTAGATGGAGGTTGTGATGAAGACCTGGTGACTCCAACATGGCACCTTTTGCTGCAATTCTCTCACAGTGAGTTTTGGACAGTTTAAGAGCATTCTCCATCACTGTCAGTGGTGGCAGATAAATATGGCTCCTTGTCCAGGCTGCTGACGGGTGGCTAAGATAATTGTACATCTGTGAAATGTCGTGCTCTACTGAAACAGACATACACTGAAACGTAGATGAATTTTTCTAAAACTTTAGGGAGATTACGCTGCTACTGTAAAAGATGCATTTATTTACAGCGTTTTCCACAACTTTACCAGGAGCGCCTACAAATAATGATTGCAACTGAAAGACTTGCTTTTCATAAGTTAATTAAAAGACTCAATAATACCTTTATTTGATTATTACAACATGAACTTAACCTGTGTTTTTTTTTGTAATGCCACAAAGCTTGTTTTTGCATATAAATACCAGAAAAGCTTTAACAAGTGGCACATCCCAGCTTTTTGTGTCTAAATGAGGTTTTTTTTTTTCAGTCTGTTAGGTTTGTTGGAAACCTAATTACTGATGTTCAGTTTTAAGTTGTTGCGTGATGTGATCTGTTTACCCCTGAGTTTTGAGAACGCATTAAAGAAAACTTCACACGCGCTGCCCTTGCACACCTAAAGCCCTGGATTGCGATAGATTGCTCAGGTGTTCACGATATTCTGTCCACCTTCTCTTTGTGTGTGTTTAAAGGCAAGAAACTTTGGTGTTTTTGAACATAATTCATAAGTATCGTCTGCGTGTTTATGATCATCTTTACAACTGGGATTCCTCTCAGAAAAGTCTTGTTATGCTTGCAAATTTCAGAAAGTGTTAGCGAGAAGTAAAACGAGAGATGGAAACGCGGGAATAAAAGACAGATTTGGTGGTGAGCGAGAGAGGCAGAGAGGAAAGGAAGCAGTGGGGCAGATCAATATTTGAGTGTTTTTTTTCCTCTCCACAGTAATGATGAAATATAGTGTAAGCAGATCTGGTGCATAATCATTGCTGTGCTCCACTGTCTCCCCCCCCCCACACACTTCATCTGCTTCCGCATTAGTGGGCTGCGTTATTTAGACTGTTTATACCCAAACTCTACAAGTGCATTAACTTCTTTTTACATAACCAGACTGAAATCAAGACAAATCTCATCATAAGTTGCACCAGAAGGATTAGCAGACAGAAAACAAGTTCATAGTTTTAGTTTAAGTTGTGTTCAAACTCTCATTTAGCTCTTCAGATCAGCGTACATCTCAAACAAAGTTCCCACATCTCCCCTTGTGGCGACAGCTTCCTTCACTTTCAAGAAGTTTCTGTCTGCGTGAGACCCTCTGTGCACAGTGACAATCCTGCAGCGTCGAGGCCCTGTGAACAGTGCACAGCTTCGAAGGCCTTAGTAACAGGAACACCCGCACTACCGGTTGTCTACTAGTTGCATCATCTCAATGCGCCAACTTGCCGCAGTTTTTAACTGCAGTGTGACGAGTCTCCGATTGTGGTATGAATTTGTGAACCTTAAAAAGAAAAAAAAATAAAGAAAGAAAAGAAACAACACCACTCTCTGTGGATCAGTGCCAAGGAGTTAAAAGAGAGGGAACAAAGTCTGTATGTCTGTTGCTCACGGTGTGGTGGCAGCTCTTAGCCGTCACCTGTGACATTGAAATATTTCCAAGGAGCAGGAAGCTCTCCTGAGTTTCTCTGTTCGTTCCAAAGTCTGCTTTATAATTTATACATTCAAACTATTTTTAAACAAAAGTACAGCTTCTTCAAGAATGAACTGACTACATATTATTACAACCGAATTTAAGGTCAGCAAACCCAGCACTGTATTGTTTGGTGTCTAGAACAAGAATCTAGGGTGAAATCTACACATTTTTACATGTTCTGGCTTTTGTTGGAAAACCCCTTTGCAACAAACGATCGTCTTCGTAATATACTTTACTTTAGTTCAAGCTGTTGCAACCTGAAGATCGGCAGAGGTTTAACGGAGTTGTTTAAGAACTGAATATTTTAAATATCTACAAAGTTAGATTTCTTCTCTTTTATCATGAATGAATGTTGCAGCTTTTCTTTTTTTTTGTATAAATTAAGAATCAAACTAGATGTAGCTTAGACTGTTGGCAAAGGTAAAGCTCACTAAAGTTTGGCTAAACATACACAAATGAAATATTGACTATCAAACTTTGGAAAAGTAAGGAAAAGAAAAGTGAGAGTGGAATTTTTTTTTCAACTTGGAAAAAAACTGTTGAATTAGAAATGGAGTATTTCTAGTCTGCATTTTGTGTGAATTTCTACAAAGAAAATCTTCAAAAATTGTGATTTAAAAAGTCTGTTGAAGATTTAAAATTATATTGGATCTAAGTTGGTTGAGGAAAAAAAGCAATGAAATGGCTGTTTGTGAGAGAAGCACTGATTAGAATCTGAGGGCGATTTCTATGTTTAGGATGTAAAATCAGCGTTCGTAGTATTAATTTTGTGAGCTTTCTGATGTGAACGCTCTTTGTTAATTTATATTGGAAGCAGAGGTGATGTTATACATTGTATGTGAGAGAACTGTTGCTTTAAAAGAGGATTTTACTCATTTAAAATAGTTCAATTACAGACTTCATATTTTAAACTGTTTTCGGGATCTTATGCTGTCGGTTAGCAACATGAGGGTAGCTAGTATTTCTATAGTGGCTTGTTTGTTTTTTTTTAAATCTCCTTCCAGTTTTTTGGGCTCTCTCACAGAAATAATCTTGTAAAAATAGTAAAAGTAACAATCTTGACAATGCTTTTAATTTTTTGGGTTTGCAATCAACAACAAGTACAGTTTATCATTATTATGATAAATCAAAATTGTTGTAACTTTTGAAATTGTAATAAAAAAGCTACGATAATTTCCCATCCCCACTTATTTTCCAAAAGCTGCCAACATTTCCCCTTAATGAAAGACAAACATTAAAACCCCAAAAGAGTAAAACAAAACAATGCTGCTTTACTTTGTTCAGCTATTCTGTTATCTGCTGAAAGTCTTGCTCTCTCTCACTCTCTCGCAGCCCGAATGAATTGCATACACATCTCAAGATTGAATCTTTTTAAGTATCGTCTTACATCCTTGTGCCTCCTCTGATTTCGTGTTTAAACACCTCCACATCACAGAAAATGACAAACTTTTAAGTTTCCTTCCTGCAGTCACAACTCCCACCATATAGAAAGAGATTGTCAATATGGCAGTGCATTCGCTTATTAGACATGACATAACATGCTACTCACTTTCTAGGGTTTGTGATTGTAATCCAGCTGGGGCAGAATGACATAAGCACTGTACAGTTCAGTTCACATTACCATCGCAACCTTCGCCCACATTTTCACAGGTCAGGTCGCAGGTTTTCCTGATTTTGTCCAACCGTAGGTCAGTGTGAAAACCAACCAACCAGTTAACCACAAACAAATCTCTCAGCTTTAACTTCACCACATTGTCAGATCTGAAGCTTTTTTTAAAAATTATTATTAATTTGAGGAATTTAAGTTGAACATAATCACTGAAAAACAAACAAAAAAACAGAAAAGAAAAGTATGGAACCCTGTTTTTGTTACTTGTTTGCAGATTGTGTGCTTTGCTTTGGACTGTTTGCGTTGAACTCCTTTGTGAAGAAAAAGAGGTGCCGTAGCTGCAGCAGTACGTGTGTGTGTTTCTCATACCGTCCAGAATGATGGGCAGCTGATGGAAAACCTTAAAATGGGTACCAGGAATGTCCCCGAGCTGAAGGTCAGAGCTCCCTGTGGCACCAGACACGTCTCTGTGTTTTCGCTGAGACGCTTCTCGGTGCACTTTTCTCATCAACGTGCCTGATAAAGATCTGAGCATTCCCACAGAGAAAAACGGTGCTTATGCGCTGCTCCAACTTTCTTTTTCCCAAACTGCTATTGCTGACCGGGATGCAGGTATATAGAGAGAAATAGACTCGGCGTGCGGTTTGACTTAATGCTGTCTCCCCTCGCAGCTCTGTTTGTTTTCCAAGCACATACACACACACGCACAAAGAGGGAAGCAACTTAACCAGCAGTACAGTCTTTCTCTATTCAAAAAAAAAAGGAAAAAGTGCTTATGAAAAAAAGGGAGCCAGAGCTCAATTGCCTGACAGTGCAGTTTTTTTTTGCTTGTGTTGGGAAATTTGTCATCACACTCCGACTTACTACCTGAAATGGGAAAAACGTGTCGACGCCAGGAGTTTTTCTTGCCTTTAATAACACACTTGTTTGACAAAACGCACACACACGCACACAGACTTTTAACTTGCAGAAAAGTGTGAAGATCGTTGTTATTTTTCTCCTTCCCTGTGTTTTCTTCTTCTCCGTCTGTTATCATGCTTATTTCACGCTCTGCATACCTTCTTGTTAATGTCGTCCCTATTTTTTTTTCTGCTCTTGCATGCTCTCCCAGCTCAGATGGGGGTCCTCTTCTCAGCTTCCCGAGCTCTCTCTCCCTGTCTCCATGGTCCTGCATCTCCACCCTGAGCGTCTTCTCTATTCACAGGTTGCCATTATCTCTGATCTGCCTCCTAATTCTCAATTAGCCTCCACACAGTGCCCGTCGTTAATTATTTACCAACTCCCTCAACACCCTCGGCCCGCTTTAGATCAGCCAGCTTAAGCGCTGCTTTGTTTTGGTCTCTCTTATTTTTTTTTTCTCTAGCACAAGCAAGGTGGGACCGCAGCCAGCAGCTGTGTTTTTGTAGCTCTCTGAGGTTTTAAACTCACACTTTCCACATTATGCTGCCTTTGTGTCTCTCCATCCCCGTTCCCTCTGTGTCCTGCTGCGTGTCTTCGCCGCCTCACTCGGATGCCATCCTTTGTGATTTCAGTTATTGCTCAGAGAGTTGCCTGAGGGAGACGGCGCAGTTAAAGCAGCTGTTATGGCAGGATAATTCAATAAACACTGCATCTCAAACGACTTGTGACTCTCGCGATCTGTTCTTGATCATCCCCTGAACGCTGCGTTGTTTATGTGCGAGCACACCCACTCGTCTCCCTCCCCGGTGGCTTTTGGAGCATCTAATCTGGACGCTTATTTCCTCCCCCTCCATGTCTGAGCAGCTAGCTAAATCGAAAGTCTCTTTCTAAGAAATTCGTCTGTGTGGGGCAACAGTGACCAGAGCAGAAGGTTCTTTAAAACAAGAATAATTATGGCTTCGTCTGAATCAACAACACACACACACAAGCTTAGAGTTCATTATCCTCTTAGTCTGCATTACACGAAGAGAAAGGAGTCTTGTGCTCTTCCCTCTGCTCTGTAATCTGTCTTTATAAGCTTCATATTTACCACTCTGACCTCCTGCCACACCTTCGCTTTTCGTACCATCCCGATTTGCTAACAAGGGTCAATGTCAGAGATTATTTGAGTTTTTTAGCCAATTCCAATCGTAGTTTTTCTTAAAACTTTTACATGCCATTACCTATTTTAGCCAACTTCTGTGTATCTTTAAGGACGTTTTCTCACTTGATAGTCTGGTAGACTCAATTTGAACCCAAAATTGCAACATTTGTTACATTTTCAGATGGTGCAAGTCCCTTTCACACTACATTGTGTCAAACAAACTAAACTCTTCCCCCCTTCGCCTGTGGTGGCGCTGCATCAAGGACTACTGAAGGACACAACACGAAAACCTCTGAAGAAGACATGAGAACAACTTCCTTCTTCACTAAGTGTAAACAATAATGGATTAATGTCAGATTTTAGTGGTTGTAGGATTTCTCTTTTGTCTTTGGCAAAAGACCACCAGCCATTTCTCCCTCTGGTATTAGACTGTTTTGGATGTATTTACCCAGAATGCCTTGTGCTACAGTCATTTCCTGCTTTTGGAGCGGTCTCCAATCAGCGTGGTTTTGGATACGAACCAGGCCAGAGTTCACTTCAACCGAACTGAGACCTTAGTTTGTAGGTGAACCAGAGTTCATTTTTTTGGTCCACGTTAGAGTTTGATCATGCATTCGCACCTCCCCAAACGAACCAGACTTTCTTGGCAAAGGAACTGGGGTTCGATTAAAGCAGACTAAGCAGGGTAGGGGTGAATGCAGTGTAAGACTCCTAATATACGTTATTTATAATTGGACCAGAGGTGATGTCACACTGTGTGTATGACAGAGTAAACACTATAAAACAGGGTTTAACTAACACTTCAAAACAAAAAGCTCTTTCACAAAACATTTAAAAGCGGCATTTTGAAATTTAATATGTAGTTGGAACATGGAAATCCCGACTTCCAAGTCGGGAAAATCAACTGGAATGCCTTATCCTACTGGGTTCTGTGCAGCTTGGTTATTACTACTGTTCATGCCATAACACTGTTACCCAGCAGAACCAGGGTATGGTCAGAACAATAAAGGCTTTCCGGCTCTTAACGAGTGGAACATCTGGAATGCAGTAAAGTGGAAAGTTACTCTGACTTCCCAGTTACGAGTTCTGTTATAAATGGGAGGCACCATTTAGATGCCTTGTTGTCATTTCAGTAGGACCTAAACAGCATGGGGTTGAAGTCAACCCAGCACTGTCACCCCTCTAATCAAGGGGGGTGACAGCCTAGCAAGGTGGTCACAGACCCACAAAAAAAGACTGCTTCTGGGTCAAGGATGT
The DNA here is from genome assembly GCA_903067095.1 of Girardinus metallicus. Lineage (NCBI taxonomy): Eukaryota > Metazoa > Chordata > Actinopteri > Cyprinodontiformes > Poeciliidae > Girardinus > Girardinus metallicus. Next base: position 41,780 of record CAEGAE010066776.1, on the reverse strand, counting down.
AATGAAAACTAACTGGGGTCACTGCAGAATGCACATGCAGCATTCCTTGTCACTAGCAAAGTTTAGCTGAGTCATGGTGAAGTGTGCTAAAACAAAAAAGATCCCTGGACTTTAGCCAAGGGTATTTCTTTCTGTAGCAGTGATGCTTGAGAAAAGAATAAAACTGATAAGATGCCAGCTATGTGTTTACCCCTGCAGAGTGGGAGATGTTCAACACTCATTACAAGCGCAATGTTAAATATCAACTCTGCTGAGATCCACTCCAAATCTCCTATGGCTGGATTTTTGCGACCTTACAAGTGCAATGTATTGTCGTCTTGATTTGTAATCTGAATGGCCAAAGGCATCTCAGAGAGGGGCTCATCTTTGTGGGCTGATGATGGAACTGTTTTGTAAAAAGGGTTTAAAAATGGAATCTGTCTTATAACATCTTATTTGTGTTTAGCGCAGTTGGCTTGGCTTGAATTACTGAAACAGTAGTCTCTCTGTGTGAATACTATAGATATTGTAAACTCTTAAATTAATTAAAAAAAATTTATTCAAGAGCTCAAAAGGATTTAATGATATGTCTGTTGCTCTTAGTTAGGCCTTCCTGTTGTCTAAAAGTCTCACTCTCTCTTGTTCTCTTGCAGCCTGATTGCACTGAAATTCTTCTACATGAAGTAAGAACAGTTTCCTTTTAAACATATCTGTACACATTTTGTTCTGTACTTTTAAACACCTCAGAAACTATAAATTCACTCCTTCACTCAAAAACAACTTTCACACTGAAGAGTGTCTGTTTGATCTGGTACCACTTTGGAATTCAGACTTCAGTTTTGAGTTAGTTTTTTTTTTTTTTATGCCAGTTTCTTGATGCGCTTCTTGTCGATGAAGCTGACGGTCTCATGTCTGATGGATCAAAACCTTTCTGATTTGAGGTTGTAATTGCTGCTGAGTTCAGTTTTTTTTTTCTTTTTTAATATCGCAGACTCCAACCCCCCTCCACTCCTCCATCCCTCTCTCCTCCGCCTCCCCCTACTCAACAGCTAAGCTCCTACAAATGTGTTGAGGATGCATTTTCACCCAAACGCTTTCCCACCTCTTCCTCTACCCTCCCCACCGTCCCACTCCTCCTCTCCACCTCTGTCCTCCTCCTCCTCCTCCCTGCTCGCTCTTCTCTTTTTCTTCTCTTCTTTCTCCCTTGTCATTTGCACCCCCCACCCTGTCTTCCCTCCGTACTCAGCATTTTCCCAACTGTGGGTGTGATGTCTCTGTGTAACGCTAATCAGCTCTGGAGACGTCAGCATTCTTTCAGTCCTCTACCAACAGCACCCCACTCCTCCTCTTTCTCATCTCTTCTTTTCTCCCCTCTGTCCTCATCTGCTCCCTCCCCCCCACACTTAATGTCTTTCCAGTCTTTCACCTGTTTTCTGTTCCCTCCTTCCAGATTTTTCTTTTCTTGTCTATAAGCCATATTTTGCTCATCTCTAACACTTTTCACCTTTTCACCCATCCCCGCCTCTGGGTCCCATCCTCGGGGTGTGTGGGGGTGTGTGTGTGTCGTCTCTCCACTGTAACAGTAAGCAGCTCTACTTTTGAGTTGTCAGCGTTCTTTAAGTTGCTCCATAAAAATACAGCCTGCCACAGCAAAAAGCCTGTCTGTTGTAGCAACAGCGGCTGTGGCATTGACCACTCTGCAATGATCACCCCACAACCATTATGGGAAGGACACCCCTAGACGGTGTGTGTAGGTGTGTGTGTGCACCAATACAGTATATATATATTATTGTGTGTGTTTTACCATTTCTCATTTTGTAAGACCCATTTCTCCAGCAAATACTACGATGTGAGGACCCACTGTTCCAAGAAGGAGTACTGTTTTTGGGCTAGTGGTTAGGTTTAGGACTAAGATGTGAACTGGGTTTATGTTAGGTTTAGGTTCAGGCATGTACTGGTAATGATTAGGCTCAGGGTCAGGGTTAGGATTAGGCTGCAGAAATGAATCAAAAATGAGTGGAAGTCAATGAAAAGTCCTTGTGAGGATAGAATGATGTAATGTGTGTTTGTGCACTGATTCGTATGATTAATGGCATTGCCTCTACTCTACACGGAATCGTTAACCTGGCTTACTTCCTTGTGGTCCAATGGTCTAAGATTTTCTGGAAGTTGCATACAGTAGTTTAATAGTGTGAATTTGAACATATTTTTTGTCTTAAGACAGTTTTATTATTATTTTTTTTAATGGAACTAGTAAAAAGCTAAAGTGTTATTATCTTTGTAACACCATTGGCGAGTCACATTTGCATAAAATACCCACAGTTGATTTAGATAATAGTTGTTATGATGCTGAAACATGCAGTGAATGATGTCAGCATGTTTTAATCATTGCAATACGGTCCCATACTTCAGAATTTCTTCATATCACACAGCTCTAATTAACTTTAGACTGCAGCAAAATTACATAACAATTATTCAACTCTATCACTTCATATGCTCTGTTTTTTATTATTTATCTTTAGGAATAGCAAATTTTACATTTTAGTTTACTGAGAAAAACTGCTGAACTTTTATTGTGTCTTAAACTAAGTTTCATTTAACAAAACAGGGAGCACTTTCGGACAACTTGGTTGTTTTATTTTTGTTTCACTGACTGATGACTGGCCAAATAATCGTTTTGTGGACTTTAAGACATAACCATCTGTTGGGAGACAGAAATGACACAAAATGCTAGAGCACAACAATCAAAAGACGAGGAGGCAGACGGTCATCTTAAACAGTTGAAAATAAATATTTATTTACATTGAATAAAAAGACATGTAACCTTTTTCCACTGACATTAAATCAGGCTAAATCTTTCATGGTTTGAATAAATAAGGATTACTAAAATAAATTTTTTTTTCAAAATGTCAGAATAAAGAGAGACAATGTATTACTATTTCTTCTTATTATTATTATTAGTAGTAGTAGTAGTAGTAGGAATAGTACTATTAGTAATAGAAGTAGTTGTTGTCATATTGTTCATAGTATTATTAGTAGTATTTTTTTCAAGCTCAGAATTTTACATACATTAATTTAACTGCAACTTAGAAAAGCTCAGATGATGATGTCATTGCTTCGTGAGCTTTCCGATTGGCTAATTTACAACATTTGCAATCATTGGCTGACCTGTGGCTGACCTACAGGAGGCTGACCTAAAACAGGAAAGATTTAGTGTGATTTAATTATTTTTAAATTTGCTGATCACTGGCTTCAACATATAAATGATATAATGAATTGTTGCTAAAGTAAAATCATAATGTTTTTTACCGATTGTAATCAGTACTAGTTGCTATTTTAGCATTTGGTCAGCCGATAAACCGGCCACGCTCCGATTTCCTTAATTTTGGGAGATCGGTGATCGGTCAATACTTAGATGTGAATCCTATCTTATCCACTGATCTTATCTACCTGGCCAAAGGTCTAAATATCAGCCTCCGTCCTCTTCTGCTCTGCAGTGAGAGGTATGACTGACAGACCGGCCCACCAGGTCAGGTTTGCATTTTAATAATAGTCACCCCACTTTTGGCCAAAATCGGAATCAGCAGGTCAAGCTTTTTAAAGGATCGGCCAGAAAACTGCAATCTGTGCACCGGTATTAACATTGCTTTCATGTTATTTTATTTTATCGACTCAACAAACCACACAATAAAGGGGAAAAAGACCGTTTTTCAACACTGTTGTTGTAAAATAGCCTTCCTAATATGAATCAGAACTACTGAGTGACCACAGATGGAAACAATCAAAACTGTTAAATGTTTATTGCACAGTTTACAATATTTCAACCTCTACTTCTGCTGATTGTTACCGTAAGAGCCGACAACCTAACACCTTTCAAACACAACAGTTGTGAACACTGCAGTCACCAAATAGCTGCTTGAGAGTGTTGGCCTGTAATTATGTAAAAAGCACTGTAGATGTAAAAAAATTAATTGCTACTTTTTTGTATTTAAATTTATTTCAATAATATATTTTTCCATTTCAAGGTGTGATTTGCCCGACCACCCACTGCCTTTCAAACAAATTTCCTCTGTGCTCTTGAGTTGTTGGCAGGTGAAACGTTACAAACACACCTGTCTCCATTGTTCTGCATATTTAAGCTGTCTCAGTGTCTCCTCTTGTAATCGCTAACTCTATGATGTTGACACTCAGGCTCTGAGGGAACTGTGCCAGCTGCTTTTTGTTCTTCTTCCTGGCAGTATTGTGTTAAGGCTGTGACAGTAGTATCTAGCTCCACAGTCAGTTCAGATCCAAGCAACAACACTCTGTTGTCACGTTAAAACATCCTTTTGAAAAGTAACTTTAATTGCGCCAAGATGAGGGATCGAACCTCTGATATGTGCAGGAACTCAAAGTTTCCTCACATCTGTCAGCTTCTTCTTCAAAAAGCTAAAACTGCATGTTTGAGCTCTGCCGACCATTTTACATGTGTGTGCTTTATTAGACCCTGCTGGCATGGCGGCGGGATAATGTGCATGATCTTGGCAGCAGGCTTTTTGTTTCTGTGTCGATGGAGGGTGGGTGTTGGGTGTTCAGTGTTCAGGGGGGGGGGAGTTTGACACAGGGGAAATAAACCAGCGCTTGCCAGGAAATCGGCCTCCTTTTTACCCCCCTCTCTGTCTTCTCTCACCGCCCCCACTACTGGCAGCCTCCCTGCCTTTGATGCAGCTATTGTGCGAAGATGCACCTCCAGCTGCAGGAGGCTGCATCACAATAAAACTTCAGACTGCAGCAGCGCATGTGGAAGCCCTCCAGTTGTTGAAAACAGTCGCCACGTGTTACTTGAGTTATCCCGACTCATTAAGAGGAAGTTTGTGTCGTTTCAAGATAAATAGAATAAAAAAAGGAGGATTGAATGAAGCCTCCTATGGCGTTTGCTTTATTCCCCCAACCTTAAACGTGTCATGCAGTCGTAAACAGAATTTTTAAAATTGCTGCGCATTGACATATTTAGTGCGTGTACGCTTAATGAGTAGCTACAGTTTTTTTTTTCTTTGATCTGCAGCTATTTATAAATGTAGGATTTGTGGTACCCTCGCAGACAGACAGAGGTGCATTGTGGGGGAGGCGCACTGCCACACACTTGGCTCTGTGCCTTTTTGATACAAAAGAATAAAGATGTAACAAGACATGTGGCCTCGTGTTGTACAAACCCATCGCTTCCTCTGTAGGAGGAGCGTTTTTTATTTGTTCACACTCGCAGCTTTGCTTGTTTATTTGATTTAATAATCTTTTACCTTCACTGTAAGCATGGCCCGGTGTGACATTCTCACCGTAGAGCTCTGATAAGTAATACACAAGCAAATAGTGCAGGAATAATACACAAGTACAAAGCTTCGTTTCAGAAACAATATTTAGAAGCATCTTAAGTTTTAATGAACAAATTTTAGTTATTTACTTATTCACTTTTGTTATGGACTGATATGAGTTTTTAGTTGCAAGTAAAACATGAGTATAAATTCCTATGCTTAATGTTATTTACATTATGACGTTTTCTTGACTACTGATGCAAAAACGATAAAACATTATCGTTCAGATGAGCAACTACATTATTATCTGTAATAATGTAATTGCTAATTTTATTTTGATTTATAGACTTAGGAAAAAAAGAAAATAAAACTCCTCTAAACTTAGTATTTTTTGTTTTCACGTAAACGTGCTGTTTGGGCTGAATATTCTATTGCGTGAATACATATATATAATATAATCTTGGACATTGCAGGTATCCAACATTATATTAGCTGAGTAATTAGTCAGGCTCTCTGCTCAGGTAGCCAAGCAGCAGCCAGCTGCCTAATGGATATTTTTGAATGTTTTTTTTTTGTGAGATTCTGTTATTATCAGTAGCAATTCCCTTTACCTGTAGAAGAAAAAATGTCACATCATTTATGGAAACGTGAATAAATCCTCCCAACAGTTTAGCAGATGGACCTCCAGTTTTCTTTGATTTGTGCCATTTAAAGCGACCTGTCCAGGGTGTACCCCGCCTCTCACCCGGAACGTGGCTGGAGTTAGGCACCAGCACCCCTCCCGACCCCACTTAGGGACAAGGGTGTAATGAAAATGGATGGATGGATGGATGCCCTTTAAAGCAACTATAACTGGAATTACTGCTGCTAGAAGTGATCAACCAGCCTCACTAAAGTTACGCCAGTTGATCCCGATTCCAACTTCAAGACCTGAAAAAGTTCTGCTTTACCATCGGGATCCTGCTGCAGAATCCAAAACTTTATTGCAGATAGTTTACAAAACATTTATTTTTTTTGTCAGCTTTTTTCACAATCGGTCCCAACTTGACTTTCTGGTGATAAAAATGGAGAAAATAATAAACCGTTTCGAAAAATCTGCAGATTTTTGAACAACATGACTTTGAAACCCTGTATTGACATGCCTAAACAGGAGAGCAATTTTAATGGATTGCTTCTATTCGTTTCACTTCACTGACGCTGTTTATACTAAAACCTCAGATAGGAGCTGAACAAGTTAACGACTGGCTGGAAAGGGTAAACATCATGACACCTCTCCGTTTCTGGTAAGGAAATGGTTACTGAAAACGTCACTTAGAAAGACATACCACACATAGCTTGGCAACTGTAGTAATAAAACAACGTAATAAAGGTGACAGGTGGCACTCCTTTGGTTTCCACAACACTGTCAGTTCTTTTGCGTGACTAAGGATGTTTCCAAATCCATGAACTGAGCCTTGTGCAGCAGTAGGTGAGGGAGGGGCAGCTCTGCTTTACTTTAAACTCCGACAGCTGGAGAAAACTTAGTTCATTGCAGCCCCTTCTCTGGGACTTTATTACAATGGTTTTAAACCTGTAGGGCGATATGACATAACTTTTTTTTATCGTTCTGAAAACGTCAGTATGCCATGGTAGCAGAGTGTCTTGCTAACGCTTTGACGACAGGTGCCTCCTGCATCTGTTAAGCAGCTCATCGGATACAGCTTGGCCGTCTTCCTCACTCTATTCTCCCCCTCTAGCCTCTCCGTAGCTCGTCTGCTGTTTTGGCCCACTGGTCCGATTTCAAAAAAAGGTGTTAAGCAGTCATCGAAGCCATGCATGCGGGGGTGGACGCCACATAAAGTGTCAGAGGAGAGAGCAGAGTGTGGAGGCTGGGAGAGGGGATAAGGGGCAGGTTGGGTTGAGATCAGCAATCTGCTGAGTCATCATGACTGGTCTCATGATGATCTCGCAGCAGCAGCAACAACAATAGCCTCTCTTTATCTCAGGCACACGCACCGAGGTCTGAGAGATGAGAGGAGGCCAGCGCACACACAAAGCTTGTCATTGAGAGCCTGTGGAGACGCTCTTTGCTGGAGCACTGAGCTCCAAGGTCTGATCTCATCTGTTGCACTTCCATGCTCGCTCTTTGTTGACCTCTGATTCACACTTCTGTCTCCATCCTTTTGTTCCTTGTTTGCACTTTGGGACAAAAGCAGATATATTTTTTCATCTGATGGGATTTTACTTCTTTTTTCCGATACCTCCGTAGGTATCGGAGGTATTCACACCCCATCGTATTTTTTTCTTTCTCTCAGAATGTTGGTGTACCCTACTAGGGTTTTATTATGTGAAGGATCAATACAAAGTAGTGCCTAATTTTAAAGTGGAAGGAACACTGTGCAGGATTTTCAAAAGTTTTTACAAATAAAAAATCTGAAGAGCTTGGCATGAGTTTGTAGTTGTAATTTTATCTCAGTATATCCGCCTGGTCCAGGGGATCTGCAGGTTTCAGCAAGTCAAATTTCAGACTTTATAAGACCTTTTTAATGTCACCTTGGATTAAATTTAAGACCAAAAAATATATTTAAAGGGAAGGTTGGGGGAACTTGCTGCATTACAATCAAGCACAGCAATAACTGTGGGCTCGGCTTTATGCGTGTGGCTCTCAACAGTCTTAACCCCCATAGTGCCTAGCTTAAAACTTTTTTTGCATATAGCCTCTGTGGAGAAAATGAACATCGTCTAATCAACTGGTAATAAATTTGCACTTAGCCATGATGCCAAAAAGCTAGCTAGCTAGCAAGGGCATACTATCAGCTAGCTAGCGGTAGCTTCAACCGCCTCGAGTCACAGAGCGTAATGAAGCTCAATCGACTCAAACTTTTGCCTGGCAAAAAAGTTCCACAAGCAAAAAAACTACATTAAATAGTCACGCACTCCAGAAATTGGAGCAAATATGTAGCAGAAGGTTCTCAGGCCAGATGAGACCAAATTAATGCACTGAGCGTAACCCTGAACACAAACCCCCCACTGTGAAACATGGCAGTGGCTGCATCCTGCTCTGGTAGGATCATCCTCATCCAGAAAAGCTTCCTGGATGAGGATGATTGATAACCATAACTAAAAGGACAATGATGAAAACCTATTTGGGCTCCAAAAGACTTCAGATTGTGATGGAAGTTCACCTTCCAGCAGGACAACAACCCTAAACATGCAGCTAGTTTTCATGGGTTGGAGTGGCCCAGTCAAAGTCCTGTATTTCAAAGGCCTATATCTGATTGAGAAAATATGGGACATTTTGAAAATCTACATTCACAGATGCTCTCCATCCGGTCTGACTGAGCTTGAGCTGTTTAACAAAGAAAAATTAGCAAACATTTCAGTTTCAAACCCTGAGGGCTCAATATAGAGCCGCAACATTGTTTTAGAGGGGCCATCAAGTTGTCGTTAAAGAAAAAATTAAAAATCATGCCTCTTTAACAGCTGGTTGCTCAATTATGCACCATGTTGTGTTGCTCTATCAAATAAAGTTCTGGTTAAAATTAAATTTAACATTAAATTTTGTTGTTCCATGCAATAAAGTTTGAGCGGTTTGAACACTTCTCTGCGTTGCTCTCTTTGTCTTTTGAGATGGTCTGTCTTTATATTTAAACAGGACTGTAACAGTTAGCTTCCCTCTGGAGTCCTTCCTACAAACTTCACCACTTCCTCTTGTTTCTTGCTCGTTTCATCGCTATTGGCCTCCAGCCAGCCAATGAGAGTTTGAGAGTACAAAGGTAGTGGGCACTGTGAGTGAAGCCACAAGGAAACAGGAAGTCAGGGAAATTCTAAGAAGCGTTTGTCACTTTCACTCATGCAGTCTTATACAGATGCAAAAAGTCTGTGCCATGCTCCCACAACAGGGCCAGAATGCTCGGTTTTGCTTAATATTTCCTTTTTCTCCGGTGGGTATTAACCTGTGATAAATATTGATTCCATCGGGGCTTTTTTGATAAAATGTTGTTTCTTTTGATTTATTCTTCTTATGCCTTATGCTCTCCTGTGTTCTCCAAAGGTTTGCGCAGAAGAGCAAGGCTCTTGTGGCATGACGACGACTAACAAAGGAAATAAAGCCTTAAAGGTAAACGAAAGTAATGTTTTCATGTGTTTCCCACCCAGTTCTCAGCGTTGCGCTTGGTTCGATCTGGTTTTTCACTTCCCTCGTGTTTCCTCCAGGTGAAGCGTGAGCCGGGAGAAAATGGCACCAGCCTCACGGACGAGGAGCTGGTGACCATGTCCGTGCGGGAGCTGAACCAGCACCTCCGGGGCCTCTCCAAAGAAGAGATCCTGCAGCTCAAACAGAGGAGACGCACCCTGAAGAACCGAGGCTACGCCGCCAGCTGCCGGGTCAAGCGGGTCACCCAGAAGGAGGAGCTGGAGAAGCAGAAGGCGCAGCTGCAGCAGGAGGTGGACAAACTTGCCAACGAAAACGCGTCCATGCGCATTGAGCTGGACGCCCTGAGGTCCAAGTACGAAGCCTTGCAGACCTTCGCCAGGACTGTGGCGCGGAGCCCCACCGTCGGGGTCGGGGTGAGGGCCGGGGGAGGCGGGGGCGGAGGGGTGCCGTCGTCGGTCATCGGCCCGCTCATACCGGGGAAGGTGGCGACGGCGACGAGTGTCATCACGATAGTCAAGTCAAAGACGGACGCGCGATCTTGAGGGGAAGAAGGCTGAAGGAGGGTGTGACAGGATGGAGCTCAGCCGCATCAGAGTAAGCCTCCCTCTCTATCGCCCCCCTCTCCTCCACCTGCACCGACTCCCAGCAGCTGGGCGGCACCACCCGGACCACCCCGACGTGTTCCCATCGTCTGTCTCAGATCAGTGCAGATGAAGGACAGGATGGAGGCAGAAGATGGTTTATTGGCTCACAAAGAAGCTTCCGGTCAGAGTTTGATCATCCAGAACTGGATGAACACACAGAGTCCCTTTGGCTAAAATGTGGATTACGAATGTCAGAGAATTGGAGAACTTGAACTAGGGTCGTGTATTTAAATCTGAAAGTGATCAATTTGGGAAAACACTAGAAAAACCTGGGGGAATTGCGTTTGAATCATGTCAAGTTTCTAGTTTAAATAAAAAGGTTGAAATCTGAAACAGAGATGCACCTATCAGGCTTTTCCTGGCAATATGATTTCTGGTTTTGAAAGATTGCAATTTTTTTCATTGATAGACTTTTCGGATCCAGATTAAAATCAAAGTATTAAACAATTACCTCTATTTATGTATTACAGCATATGTTGCTAGCCTCTATCTTATTATTAAAACCCCCTGAAAGACAGTCAAATTCATTTTCAACTAATTGAAAATAGTTGGAGTTGATAGATTTGATGCATTTAAAAAATAGAGATGAAAATCTGCGTTTTCGGTATTCAACCTGCAGATTTCAAATCAGAGCCAACCAAGTAATAATAAATTGACCAATTCAGATCTTTAATTGTGTTGGTTTGGTGCATCTTTGATTAAAAATTAGGTACATCAATTGAAAACCCCCAAGCTATACATTAGCTATGTCTAAGAATAATTATTTTTTAAAAAAGTGACGTGCTGATTTCAGTGACTGCACCGAAGCCCAGTCTTGTTTCACCCAAGAACTTTTGCAGAAAAGTACTAATGGAAAAATCTATAATATACGATGGTGGTAACTGTATTTCTACTGTTTTGTACCGTGTTGTCATTCACATGAGGTCCAAGGTGTATTCTCTGTGTGTGAAATGTTATATATCAGGAATTCTGTGAAATTCTGTGGCGAGTGTTTGTTCTGGTATCGCTATGTTTAGTTAGCTGTGTTCTTTTCTATGGTCTTTCACTCTTTCTCCCTCCTATTTTCCTTTTTCAAGCGCAAGTGGCTTCCAGTATTACATATTGTACTTCCAAGATTTGTCAGTAGGAGGAGGATGCTGTAAAGCAATTTATACTTTACAAAACTAGAAAGAGACAAATGCACAATATCCTGTTGAAGAAAATGTGAAAATAACTTTGGTTTGTGAGAGTTTCTAGAAAAATATGTTTAATACAGAAAAAGATTGGAAGGGCAAGTGCCTTGGTCTTATAATGATATGCACCAAGAAGAAAGTCAAGAGGAACTGAGGGAGGACGCTGAGGATTCAATGCAGTTGTAAAGCTGTACCTAATGGCATATATGCTGACCATTCAGGAATCAGGCAGTAGTTACAGGTCGGGACGGATTTATTGGCACTCCTGGTAAAAATGTCTAAAGAAAATTTTCAAATGTTTGTTGAAGTAGCATAATCTAGGACTTATAGGAATTAGTGAGAGGGAATAAAACTCAACAAGATGGCCCAGTCTTTCATTTGTTTCCCTCTGTGTGTGGGGAATTTTAATTTGAAATTCAAAAACTTCTGTCTTTTTGGGGTTTAAATATGATGTGACAAAGATCCATTTCTATCAGCCATGTTAACGTCGCCACCACATGCAATAAGTCTTTCAAGTTTAAGATTTACTCTTAAAGAAGTGCATCAAAAGTGGCATCATTGGGTCACCAAGTATCCATGGTAACCATTGGACACGTTCTACATCTACATGTGGAGTTCATTGAACCCAAATGGGAGTTTAACTGGAACCACTGGAAAGCTGAAAGTGAGATTGATCTTTCCAGCAGTAATTGTTTGAAGAGAAGACTAAGACACAAGAAAATCTGTCCTATTGGCAAAAACTGGACTGTACAAAGTATCAACAGCAGGGTTATCAATAATTGTGACCCACTGGGTGTTCAAAACAATTATTTATTAACAGGGGTTTTTTTCTGTACTGGATGAACGCTCTCAAATTATAAGTAGGATTTTTTTTTTTTTCCCAGTAAAAGATTATTCTGCTGCAATAAAAGTTGAGTTTATTTGAATGTTTTTTCTCAGATTTAAATTCATTTATTTAAAATTTGCACATTAATGAATAAATACACCAAATACTAATTTCCATCGGGTCATAGTAAGTTGATGTCGACACATAATAATCTGCTGACATCTTTACCAGGAACACCAATAATTGTGGCTAGCTTTGGTTTGCTGTGCGCTGTTTGAGCTTTGTTGTCATCATCGGAATCACATATTAATAAGACTCATTAATGCGAATGTCCGGTTAATTAAAAACAGGCTTACTCCTATTTAATTTTCATCAGGATGGTCAGATCTGAGGAAGTCGGCTGACTTGTTGAATGAGCTTTTATGTTTTCTTCCAGTCAAACTAGCAGGTTGTTATTTTTCTCCCAGGCTTTTACCACAAACGTAGTCCTCCATGGTGTTCTGTACTCAAAGAGTCTATGTATAGTGGAGTCTGTAATTTTATAAAGACAATTATCTTTGCATTGTTTGTAACGACTTGTAAAAAAAAAAAGAAAAAAAAAAAAGGTATCACAAAATCCGTTTGATATACAGTAATCTCTCTATTTTGCAATTGTACCAAAAGTGGCTTAACTACTGAATAGCTTTTTTTATTTTTCCTCTAGTGATTAGGCACGTGTGTGTAACGGTGGACTAGCGTGTGGCGTGCTGTGTAGGTATGTAACGAGGTGACTACTAGCTATTTCATTGGTTATGATTTTGATCTGTTGTAGATTTCAGGCCAAACGTGGACGATGACGTTGTGTGTATCTGCACTCTTTCTCTGATCGTGTACTCTTTGCGCCCCCACCCCGTCGTTCGGCTCCCACACCGCAGACCTGCGAGGTCATTTGTTGAACTGCACTTACAAAGAGTGAATTTGAACAAGTTCGCTTGTTGAACAGATTTCTGAGCAGGCCGTTGTGGCTGTTTTTGTTTTTGGCCAGTTGCTGTGTTCAGGTCCTGTTGCTCGTGGGATGAAAACACAGAAGAGGCTTTAATAATATTGTCTCTTCAAGTTAAGCTAGCAGAAAAGTGAAACTTGGTGATAGGGGCTCTCTGGCTGCATCAAACTCACTCCTTCAGTAAGTTATTTTTGTACTGTGTGAATAAGGCACTCTGTTTTTCTCTGTATATTTTATGTATATTTAATGTTGTTCTTGTGTTAGCTTTTGAAGTTCTTCTGGAAGTGTCAGGGAAGTTAAATGATATTTGTAAGTGTATATGGTGTTTTATAAAGTAAAAAACAAACAAACTATATTCTGCTATTTAATGGTTTGTCTGTCAGGGTGAGGTTGACCTTTTTAACCTGGTTTTAAAGATTTCTTCCAATGTTATGCAAACAACTTACTGAGTTTAAACCATCAGGCTTCAATGGCCAAATCCAATTTCCAATATTTTTGTGTTCCAACTTTCTAATTGTAAGTTGTTGTTTTGTTTTGATTTGTTTTGTCAGGACTGCAAAGCATAAAGACTCAGATGGGTTTATAGAAACAATGGAAAGTTAAGGGATTTATAGATTATTCTCATTCATTATTCAATTTGTCCCTAATCTTTTTCTGATGATTGCTAAACCCAAAAAGTGCTTCAAGTGTCTCAAGCAATTCCACTTTGATATTATAATGAAATGACAACAACTTAAATATTATGACCGGCTCTAAATGTTAGAGATGCACCGATCAGGCTTTAGTTTCAAATTTTTGTTCAAATATTTGAGGAGATGTTTGTGTGTGTTTTTTGGTTTTGCTGATTTGGAGGGAATTTTTTAACTGTAACATTGAGTTCACAGAAGACAAAAGGGTTTTTCACCAACGCATATGTCCCCAACACTTATGAAAAAAGTAATCAGAAAACCTGTTTGGACTTAAGACAGTTATGGTCCTCCGAAAAGGTGGGGATTTTGAAATGTTGATGCATTCAACAAAACAGGAGAAACTATTTTCTCCCATTTTTTTAACAATCAAACAACAGAGTGAAGGAGAAACCGACTGATTGGTGCGTCTTTAACAATGATGCGTCCTTTTACCTGAACTGCTACTACTCCCCGGCATGCTGCAGACAGGTTAGCAAGCATGCCACCACCTTTAAGAATATATTGTAAATTCAATTTAAACGGTGAGCAAAAACTAAGCAGTTTCTGCAAAATTTTAACACTTTTTAACAATTTACTCTGTGCCAAAACGGCTCCAAATTTTATTGAATTGAACCATAACCTATTCAGAGGAATCGAGCTACATCCAGATTTCAACATCATTCTTGAATTTTCATTGGAAAACTCACTATTATATATCAGCTAAATCAGTGACAACCTATTTTCTGTCTGATGTATTCCTTTGTTTTTCTGCTAAACCTAGAGATTTCTGTTTTCCACTGGAGAGTTTACTGCTGTCTGTGCCTCAGTCGACCTGCATTTCATCCCACTCTGTGCTGTCGTCAGCTTGTGAAGGATCCAGTCTGTACAAGCATGAATGTGTTAAACCGAAACTTATTATGCAAATGGTGTAGAGTAAAATTAAAACTCCTGCCTCAGAGGAGGAGTGATGCTATCATGCCTGTGTTTTTTTTTTTTTTTTTGTTGCTTTTTTTTTGTCTGGTTGTTTGTCTTATAATTGCAGGTGCAATGTGATGTGACGAGGTTAAAAAGCATTTTGTAAGCGATAATGAAAACCGATGTGGGTTTGTCTTTGTTTAACTGCGGCTTAGAGTGTTGTGGCGTCTTCTCAGTTTTTTCTAAAAGTTAACTGTGACATTTACGATAGTAAAATCTCTTTAATTTCTTTCCAAATGAGAGGATGACATAAAAAAAGCTTTGACACTTGGCACCTATTGGCACCACTGGTAAAAATATGTGAAAGGAAAAAGAACAATGATCTAATCTTTTAAAAATACAATCTTTGATCTGAGTACCTTAATTAAAGGAACTTCCTCTTGTAATCACTGACTTCCTGTTACCTTGGGTCATAAACATGATGTGATTTTTCTAAGCCATGCTTCAAAATGGGAAAGGCAAGAAAACATGCCATTTAAAAAGGGAAGACATGTCTATAAGTCAGAAAATGGTTAATAGAAAACGGCCACCCATCGAAGTCTACAGGCAGAGAATAAATTTTCAAGGCTGTGAAAAAGTATTTGCACCCAATTTAACTAGCCACAGCCAGGGCCGATTACTGCCGGACTTGTAAAAGCAGAAAAGTACTTAAATAAACTGATCTCAAGATCTCAAAAAGAAGCATACCATACCCTGAAATAAAACAGAAAACTTAAAGACCAGATTTGAAATAAAGTCTTTGACATCTCTCTGTCTGGAAAGCTTTATAAAACCCAAAGCCAAAGCACACCAGCAAGTCCACCTCTGAACAGTTCAAAAACAAACCAAGTCAATGTTTTGAAGAGGCCTAGTCAAAGTCCAATCTTAGGTCATTGAGATGCTGTTGGTCGACCGAGACCGTACAAGCTTACACCACGCATGACTCGACCTCTTGTCAGCTCAAGAGTGCAATTTTTTACAAACTTGTTTATATAGCCCAGGTTGTTTTGTTTGATTAAATTTATTTAATGATCTGAAACACTTGATCCAAACCCAAATGTTAGAGCTTTAAATAGGAAATATTTAAGTTATCTGTATGATGGTTTATTTTTTTATTTTCTTATATTTAGTTAAGAAGGTTGATATTTGTTCAGGCCATTTTTATTGTGAAATTTAGTTTTATTTTGAAAGGCTTACTTCCCGTTGGGCCGTATATTGTATTAAAAAACGATTGACGGATTGCAAAGACTCGGCACAATACAGTTTTTGACCGTGTAGGCTGTGTATTGTTTTGGGAAAAAGGAAAAAGGAATTGTAAAACTGATTTATCATCATTTTTGTATTTGCATTTTTTTACATATAAAGAATTTTTTGTTAAATTTACGGTTTGCACGCGTCCTTTACTTCCAGTGTCTAATGAATGACACAGATACTGGATCTGTTGCCATAACACCAAATAAATCAATCAGGGAGTAACTGAAACAGTGGCAAACAAGTCTAGACAAGGAAGCAAGAGGGAATGGTAAAGGAGGTGGGAAAAAAAAAACATAAATGATCCCCAAAAATCACTAACATTGCATCTTATCATGTGGCTTTTTACACACATTTACCATGGGTGCCAATAATTGTACTGGAGCTTCTCCTGGGGAAGATGAAACTCATTGTCTTCCAGATGTGGATTTCTAGTGAAGTAGTGTGTGGCCTCTTTGACCAATGGTGTCAAACATTACAGAGGTTTAATCCTGATTTCCCCTCAACAGACACAGTCAGCTGACAGCGCCGACCTTCAGCCGTATGAGCAGAGCAGGCGGCCTGTTTTTTTTTTTTTTGTTTCTTTTTTCATAACGGCGTTTACGAGCTGTGAGACACGCCAGCCTTGTTTTCCGCTGCATGTACAGAGGTCACAACCTTCTTACGATAAGGCATTTCATCACTAACCAGAGAAACCGCTCATACTTGAACCCATAAATAATTTACAGAGGCGGTGGAGACACATCTGATAACACTCCTTAACCGCCTCACTCACTCGGTCCTCCTTTCAAAGAAGGCAGCGCGAGTCAAATCGGCGGCCTACCAAGCCCTTCCTCAAAACATCCATTTCTTCTGGAATCATTAACTCCTTATCTCGCTGCTTGGCCAATCAGCGGGCACTCGTTCAGATGTTTTTCCTGCCTACTGACTCACGCCACTGGACTCTAAAAGCCCTTTCACCCACCGCAAAATCCAGATCGATAGGAGTAAATGAACCGAGGATTCCTTTGACCGTTTGTTTGGCTTTTTCATCAATAACGATGTTTGTTTAGCCTCCTGACTTACCTCATCTGCTGCTGTGTCTTCCTCCCCGCTGCCCCACATCATCACTTGAACAATGTCCAACCAAAACTTCTTCTTTTTTTTTTGAACACATTCACTTATTTTATCCTTTATATCAGCTTCTTTTCCTATTAATCATCTATCTATGGTTAAGCGAGGTTGCTCATTGGAGCCGGGATGTTTCAATGTCTCCAAATGTATACCGTGGTATGTTTAAAGCTATACAGAAGTAGTGAGTTTGTGTGAATATGGCGTAATGTATTCAGAAAAGCCCTTGTGATGAGAAGCTCTGTGTTTTGTAATATTTCTGTATGGGGTGTAATAAATTATTCTGCAGTACAACGGTACTTTCTATGGGAAAAAAATCTTCAAATGTGACGGTCTTTGTAAGTATTTATCTCCAACTAAATTATTGTACTTTTTTTTTCTTTGCAATTTGTAGATAGATATGATGACAAGGTATTGGTAATAATGAAAGTGAACTGTTTCATCATCAGTCCGACGCATCTTATTGATGTATATACTGTACGTTTGTTGATAAACAGCTTACTTTATTTTGTATATGACCAATAAACATGTTTTAAAATGCATTAAGGTGTTTGTGTCCTGCAGATATCCACAGCATGGAGTCTGTTGTGGAAGTAGTGCATAGCGGGGAAATGAAAAACAAATCTGGTATGGTTTTCACAATATTTCTAAAAATGCAAATCTGAAAGGTGATTCGATGCTTTGTAGCACAAAATTTTGTGGTATTTACAGCTGCGTGGCTTTGGACCGTATGTCTCTACCTGCTTTATAAACTAGATCAAGTTCAGTCAGATTATATAGGAAACGTCTGTGAACGACGCTTCTCAAATCTCAGTCTCAATCAGGTTTAGGTCTGGGTCTTTGAGTAGGTCATTCTAACATATCAATATGTTTTAATCTGAATCGTTCTATAATAGCCTTGGCTGCCGTTTTAGGATCATTGTTCTGCAGGAGGATGACACCATGTCAAGCATTGTGTTGCTCCTAAATAATGCTGTTGGAGAAAAGGGAGCTGAATTCTGAATTTGCCACAATTTGTTCATAAATATGAAATTCATATATGCAGCTGCATGGTGACAGCTGGTAGAACTGTTTCCCTCATAGGGGCAGCATTATGTATTTTTCATTTTGTAGCACAATCAGGTAACTATGTTAACTTCAGTTGTTATAAGAGTGCTATATATATCAAATATGACTTAAAAGAAATTTCACTTTGTAGTTTAATGCTTTGAAATTTCTCTGGGTTCTCCCTCAGTCCAAAAACATGACTTTTAGCTAAACTGCTCACTGTAAGGATCTGTAGATGTCTCACTTTCTTATGAGACATCATATGTTAAGGAAATTTTTCTTGCAGCAGGGTGGATAAAAACTTAAAAGGCACAAACACAGACACTATCAAACAACACCATTCACAAAACAGTAGTAAAAAAAAAAAGAAAAAGTTTGTGAAATATCAGTATAAATACCAATAAAAACGAACAGCCTAAATATCAAACATCACGCCCCATAACATTTAAAATGTATTTTGTCTTTGTGCAGTAGTGGTCTGACTCATACTACTAAGTACTTAGCACTAAGTTGCTACTATTACTATGTTGGTGATGGAGTGGCGACCCAATGACTGCTGGAGATAGGCAACAGCCCTCTGTTGACGCTACACGGATAAGTGGAAACAGATGATGAAAGGATGCATCCTTTCTAGTTTACTTCATAATTAAGCACTACTTTATGTGAGGATTTTTCATATTACATCCAGACAAATTTCATAGAAGTTTTTAACTAAACGTTTAAGAAGTCAAACAGTATATCTGCTTTTGTAAACAAATTACAATATATGTAAATTATTTATTTTGCAAGCAGTCGGTGTGTCTCAAATCAGTGATGTTATAAGAAAAGCAACATTGCAGGCAGTTGCAGGACTGTCTAACAGTCAAAACAATAAGTGGATAACACCTGGCCAGGTTCACGGTTGGGGTTTTCACAAGGATGGATGCAATTACTCAATGTAACCATTGCATACCTAAAATGTGGCTCCTATCAAACTCTGTCAGGTGCTCATAATGCGGTGCAATGCATCTACAAGGAATCTTTTTTTGTCTAATGACCTCCACTGTCTGTCTTGGCTGAGCCTCAGACTCCAGCAACTATCTGTTACACCAGTGATCCACTCATGTTGCCAGCACTTATGCCCCCTGGTGACCAATCCAGACATGCCAGCTCCTTGAAATTGATGGCACCTATTACAGGTCTGCACATGTACAAAGTTATATCCCAGAAAGACTTGGTAAGTATAACTAGGTAATTTTAGTTTTTTGCTTTATTTTTTTTCAGCCATCTTGTTTTTAACTAACATTTAAATGCAAATACTAACATTTGATTTTTCTGCTAATTAGACAAACTAGAACATTTAAACAACCATGGCAGTCATTTTGACAGCTATGCAATTTGCATGTTTAATTACTTTATCAGGTATAAACACAATGATTTTCCTAAAACTGTGTAAATTCTAATAAAGAAAAACATATTTAGTTTGCAAAATGCAAATCAAATACAATTTTTTTTTACCCATGTAGGACACAGGAAATTTTGCTAGTCTATTCTAATTTTCGTAGGCAAGATGAAAACAGAAGGTCTACAGGCGGGAAAGTTGACAGCTGTCTGTGAAAGATTATCTCTACTCTCCCTCATAGTTTAAAAACACATCTTTCATCTTAAAAATATATAAATGAAGACAGAAATTGAGATATTAAGGTATTTTTGGTAGATTTCTTATAATTGACAAAAAAAAAATTGTCAATTACAAGTCGCTTGTCATATATACAAGCGACTTTTGTATATATGTCGCAACACTGTTTGATGATGATCTTTGATAAAATCTTAATGAATAATTAAACTTTGTTATTAAACTAAAACAATCAATGTTGGTGTCATTTTCTTTTGAAAAACATTGGTTAATTATAGCTAAATTAAGCATCATTATACATTTATAAGATTAATTATTTGAGGTTTAAAATAGCTATTCTGGTAGTTACAGAGTGGCCATCCTGGAGTTACATGGAAATTCTTGTTAAAGCCATTAAAATATTGCAGAGTCACAATTCAGAAGAGTGACAACATACTAGTGTTGCACATATCAGAACTGCTTTTTCCTTTCAGTAATTGCACAACAAAACCTGTTTTTTCTGCTGTAATGAGTCAGACAGTCAGAAACACTATGATGAGGCAAAGTGTTTCGCAGTCTTTAAAATCTTCACTGAGGCTTTCTAAAACGCTTTCACCATTTTTACCCCAACTCAGTGTGGTTTGTAGATTTTATGTAGATTTTAATATTGTGACTAATTTAAAAGATAAGATTTGTAATTTAGAGAATAGTTTTCTTCTGGCTTTTGAATATCTGACATTAAAAACGTAACATGACCTGACCAGAAATCCATCTTTTGCTGTTCTGAATTGGAAGTTCCATAGTTTAGAATAACTTGAATGCTATTTGTAGGCAATCAAGCCTACAGCAGGGAGTTAACTAAGATCTGGTTCTCCAACTTGGCAGGTTAACAGTATATCCGCTTCTGTTTTCTGAAAAGTTTTCATGCTTTATTTATTTTGAGCCGCCCCTTGCTTTGGATGGTTGACCCCAGCAGCTGCAGTTCTTGCATGAACGGTAAACTGAATGAACCCCTTCTGCTGCCCCACAGATGGATGGATGGACACTGAGGCAAAGTTTCACAAGTCACAAATTATGATTAAAAGCATGTCATTAATGTAAAATGTTTCACTATTTGTTTGTCTTCTCACATTAGGTGGCCATAAAACATGAAAAATATTAATTAGTTTGTGCACTTTATATTTAACTGCAAAGTTTTGTGAATCTCAACTGTGTTTAAAAGAAGGTCTGAGAGCAAACCAGTTGTTTTTAAAACTACCTGAACACTTTTAATTTAGTGAGAATCACAGGAGGAACAACTTTTGTATTTCACCTTTATCTAGCCAGGAAAAACTCACTGCTTC
Organism: Girardinus metallicus; assembly: GCA_903067095.1. Lineage (NCBI taxonomy): Eukaryota > Metazoa > Chordata > Actinopteri > Cyprinodontiformes > Poeciliidae > Girardinus > Girardinus metallicus. The sequence continues at coordinate 20,787 of CAEGAE010066776.1, read as the reverse complement.
AAAAAATCTCTGTCATAAAAGACAGCACCACAGACACAATCTCAACTTAAACCGTAAACAAGCACACATTTAAAAGGATCTACAACTAGATATATTTATTTCTAAGTCCTTTATGCCAACATAAAAGTGTTCATAAATACCAGTTCCTTGAGGTGTAAGACATTATAAAACTGTCAGCAGACAATAATGGAGCAGAATACTGAAAAAAAATCACTTACCCAGAACAATCTAAAACTTCAAACAATGAGAAGTTAGACGTTTTGGGAGTGAAGACGTAACTTGTATTGCTAGCTTAGGAATTTTGTTCAATTCAATAACTGTTTTATAAAAAAATTAGGATGTACCAGTGATTTATTTTTCTGGTGAGGGAAAACGAACCCACCCACTCCTATAAAAATGGTTCGAGCTTTGAGACTGTGTCTAATTTACTGCAAAATAGAATAGAATAGAAATATTCTTTATCGTCCCACAGATGAGAAATTGAGGTGTAACAGCAGCAAAGTGATAGGCAATTGAGGAATGCAGACAAAGACAAAATTATAAAATACATTAAAAAACCAAAATTAAAACTATGTATTTAAATGTCTCTATAAGTTTCCCTGATTATTACTATTATTATTTGAAGGGATATAGTAAAGTTTGTAGGATTTTACATGCGTGAAAGCGTAGTTTTGTTGTGCTGTACCTTTGGATGGTGCCACCTCGCTGGTAGTCCGCTCCGGGTTTTCTCACCGTCCCAGCGGCGTCCAACTGTCACCGTCTGTTGCTCGTGGAGGAGAGGCGGGTAAAATGTAAACACTGGTCTTCACCATGGAGATTTTATTTAGTTGTTACTCGATAGACTTCATCCTTTCTTTGTCAGTAAACCGGAAACCTCTAACCACCCAATTCCTACATGTTGGTGTTTCGAGCTGAGTAGTTGGTCATGAAATAAACAGCTTACCAACACGGAACGTTATATTAGCTAACTTAGCTAGCTGCTACTAGCCGGTGTCAGCTAGCGTTAGCAAACATTATTGGTGTAGTTTAGTTCTGTTAATACCCTCAGTTACCGACTGCTGTGTCCTCATGCAACTTGATGGAGAACTACGCAGAGTTTGCACAGCTTTGTCTCTCTAGACTGAAGAAAAATGAGGCAGAAGAGGAAGAACACCGCAGACCTTTATCAGCATCCTCCCTCATCCGCTTCTATGGACGACCCATCCTTCCTCCACTGGTACGATGCTAGTTCTCTGTTCATTTGGGTAGCAGTCACTACTTTATGATCTAGGCTTCTTGTAGCCATTTATTAACATGAGAATACATAAATATTTTCCAGGAAAAACCGCTCATTGTACAATCTGATCAGATGTGAAGTTTACTGCCCGGTTAAACATTGTTGAACATTTAAAAAGAGCTTGAACGTGCTGTTGCTTTCTTAGTTTTATGCTCTGTTTAAGAATACCAGTGTGTGCTTTGTGTTGAACACAGCTCTCAGGGAAACAGAGAGAAGAGATGAGGCGACACAGAGACGAAGCACAGGAAGGTAGAGCCAACGAAAAGCTCAAGGATGACTCCAGAATGGCCTATGTGCAAACTATCCTGCACAGCGTTCAGGTAATTATAATTCACATCGTTCAGATAATTATACTGCACTGGGATGCAAAGATAAGGCTACTGCTGGCCAAAACCGATTTCTTCTTAGAGGTCGGACCTCAAAGAAGAAAGGTGGAAGACATTTTGATGATATTTGAAACAATACTTATTGGAGATTATCATACTGACTGCTTTCAGTTTATCTTTTCTGCTCACAACATCACCATCCACGTCAATTGTTTTAAAGATATTTGGATTATATGAGTTGAGATACCATTTAGATTTCCTTTGGGATATAAAAAAAAGTATGTTTGAGTTTAATTGAATTAGCAGTTTTAATCATACAAATGTGCTTCTGGTTCCTTAAAAGAGGTCCAATTGAGTGACTACAAAAGTACCCTCAATTATTAAAATGCATATCTAATCTTGATTTATTTCATGCCAAACTCAAATGATGTGCATTTAAAGAACATCCAGTTTGTACAGGTTGATAAAAGTGAAAGTGTTCAGTTTGGTGCATTTTTGGGGAAACAAAATCAAACCTGTCAATATTTAACTTGCTGCTCGCCAGGGGGAGAAATAACTGCCTGCTATTTTAAAGAATAAAATTTTTGAGGACAATGGAAACATGAGAGGAGAGGACAACACGTATAGCTTCACTTTGGTTTAAAACATTAACGTTAGGAACATGCGGTGATAGTTACCTCTGCTGGACAATGACGCATAGATTTAAGTTGCCCAGGGACTTTGGGAGTTGCTAAAGATTTGCAACAGTAGTTTAATAAAGGTAAAACACCCCAGCAGTCTTTTAAATCAGGTCTCCTATGGGGAAGATAAATCAAGAAAATTAGCAGGAACACCACAGAGGATTCTTTGTAGGTATCCGAGAAAGATGAATTAGCAAGTGCTTCCAGTTGGATAAATGCAGTTTAAACTGGTTTAATTTTATTCCCCAAAATCTCTGGTTCTTTTCCCTTTTTTTTTTCTCTCCAAAAGTCATTTTTACACTGGCCAAAAAATATTTTTAATTTAATTCTAAAGCATAAATAGATTCTAAATCCTCTGCGAGGGTGAGGATAACTGTGTTCTTCAGACTGCTGTGGAGGAATTTGTTAAAATGATATCTACATTTATTCTTTTTTTCTGTATATATTTTGAAGAATTATCTCCACATACTGGTGTCTGTTTCCTTAAATTTGTGAATTTGCTTTGAAACCCAGATGATGTTGGAAAGAAATAACTATTTTGAAGATATTTTGTTTCAAAAGTTTGTATATAATAGGGGTCTAAACAAAATAAAAATATATAAAGGTTCAATTAGATGAGGAAATCACTGAGAAATTAGCTGAAGATTTGAATTAGAGGAATTTTAGCTTGACCAACCAGTTCTAAACTTCAAAATTTGATCACTTTCTGGTCACTAAATACCCTAAGTGCTAATAGGTTGCGCTAATAGCAACACTCGTCAGTGTGGAAGTCGTTACTGAAGGAAGAAGCAAAGCTTTTTCAGTTTCAGTGAGATGTTTTTAAAAATAAAGGCAGAGAAGTTTCTAAAGATGTAAGAAGACATTTAAAATGCAGCTGTCTTTAGTTAGAAAACATTTTCACTGGTCATTCATGCTGCTGCAAAAAGTGATACTTTCAGCAGATAACAGGAAGGCTGAACTTATTTCTGTAAAGTTCCTCCATTTTCTGCTCTTTATCTTTTAAACACTGTCATGGAACATTCGGTTTGGGTAATGTCAGAGTTTTGGATACTGTTGAGTATTGAGAGTCTACATTCTCCATGAAATACACACAAAGACAGCTGTTTACAGTTGCTGTTGCTAAATGTGCTAATTACCAATAAAATATGTTAAAAACAATTTGAAATGTCAACCTTTTATTCAGTAGGTGTCTGTTTAAAATCAGCCAAACCCTGGAGAAAAGCGAAAACAGCATATTTTGAATGCTGTTAATCTTAAAGAGAAATCAGCTTTGGTGACAAAACTGGTGAAAGTTATTCAGCTTCTAAACTCTAATTAGAGCATCTGTTATTTTTTTGCCTTACATGACATTGTTAAAAAGACTTTTACTTTGGTCTAATTACTGTACTTGTTTGTCTTGTCTGTGCAGCTGAGAAAGACACCAACACTGCAGGATTTACTCCAAGAAACGGAGATTAAATTCGAATTTCCACACTTGCATAACAACAGCAGGTTCTCCATGTCCTGCGGTGATGTTTCCGTTGCAACCAGGAAAAGTCTTTTACCAGGACCTGCCGGGCAATTAAAGAATGGCATCGCCCAAACTCCAAAGATTTCCACAACATACAGTGCCTTTTATCCTTCATGTATGCTGCCTCAGCAAAGTTTCCAGGAAGAATACCTTACTGAGCGACTGGACAGCCAACAAGGATCACAGCAAGGTTCCTTTAATGCTGCAAGCCACCAGTCACTATCCTCAGGTTACGTCACTTGTGAGAATCAAGAAAATGCCACCACAGCTGATTCTGTCCGGACAATTGAGGTCCGGACGACAGAAGAAATGAACAACAATGGTGGCTTTTTCCTTCACAGCACCTCAAATACAATTGCCAAGATGCCTGATATTATCAGCCATCCTCCCATAGATGGAGAGGAGCTAGAGAGGACTGGACTCGAGTCGTTCTTTTGCACAAACATAATGGGACCTAAAGATCTGTGTAGCACCTCCTTTCACATCGATTCACTGAGATGTGACCCTTTAAGAGCTGAACAGCCTGAATTCAGTCATCCACACAGTCGGAACAAAGAGGTTGACATTCCTTTTACAGCACAACTAAATCCTGCCAGGAATAGCAGCACAGAAACAAATGACGGATCACTTGCTTTGTCAGAAAAAAGCAGCCTGTCAGACAATGCAGATTTACAGCGGTTGTTAAATCTGACAGAAGTCGTCCATGTTCAGAAACCCCCCAGCAAAGCGGAGGCAGAACTTGCAGACATTGAGCTTGACGTCGCTGACTTAAAGCAACCCGAGGAGTCTCGTCCTCTGAGCCTCCAGGCTTTGCTGAAGAAGTCTCAGGAGTATCGGCGGCGCCAGCGGATGCTGAGGAACCAAGCCAAAAACACTAAAATGCACCAGGAGAGACTGCAGGAGAAGCCAAAAGGGCGAGCGGAGGAGCCAAGCCTTTCTGACAAGGAGAACGATGACTTGCATCACAAGGGCGCTGTGACGGTAGAGGGCAAAAAGACTAAGGAGGGGAGAGGCACTCTTATCTGGTCGAAGGAACCCTTGGCTCAGAAACCCTGGAAAACAAACAGGATTGAGTGCGAAGGCGTAGCAGAAGATGGGAAAGCAATGGAATGCCTCAGCATTGAAGAAGAGACATTCTTAAAAAACAAGCTGAACAGTTCTCAAGAGGTCATAGCGACGCCTAAACAGGTCAGTGTTTTGATTCAGCAGCAGCAGTCTTTGATGAAAACCTCCCTTATCCAAGAAACGTTTTATGAGCCACCTTGTCTGCCGTTTTTTCATGGAGGAGTCGAGAAGTACCGTTCTGTTCCAGTCCCAAGCTTCTGTCTGAGTCCCGTTCTCTGCAAAAATAAAACAGTCGATGCTGCAGGAACACCAGAACCCAAGTCAGATTCCAGTTCTGACTTTAACAAGGTCAGAGTTAAGGACATAAGCCTCGATCGCCAACAGAGCCCAACAGCGGTTCCTTCTGGGAATATCATCGTTGGAGACGATGCCACAAGCGTGTTCACCAAAAGTTCGCTGCACATCGATCAGCTCAAGTCCAACCTGTGCAGTCTGAAGGTGCTGATCTCAGATCCGGAGTCCACAGTCAAAGAGAACTTGGACGATTGCCGGGAACTTGACTGCATGGTGCAAAGTGATGAGAACCTTGAGAGCAGCAAAGACTATGAGCAAATTGAAAACGCTGGTCCGGATAATTACTCCAGCTGTTTGGAGGACACACAGGATGCTGATGATGATGATGGCAATGAAGTAGATGACTTATGCCAAAGACAATCATTCATTCAGTTTAAGAACATGGATAAAGATGTGGGACCTAATCCAAGGTCAAGTCTCAGGGATATTTCCCTACAGAACGGCTCCGAGATCATTAAACTAAGTCAACATAGTCAGGTCCAAGCCTCAATAAAAGAAAACATAAATGAGATGAGTCCAGAAGGAGGAGGCAGTGGTAATACACAACGTGGTGTTTCCAAAACAGAACAACTCCCTTCTAAAAATACAATGTCCATAGCACAGCAGATGCGAATACCCAGTATTTTCCGAAATGTTACCTGCAAAAACGTCCCTGCAGCTCACCTTTCACGTCTTAAGGAAAGAGTGGGGAATCTAGCTGCTGGCGCTGAGGGCCCCGCCCCCTCACAGTCTCTTAATCGGTCGTATGACGTGGACACACCGTCGGACCTTTGGTTGCAGGAAGGATCGGGATCCGACCTCGACTCACAGCGTAGTTACAGTCAGACAAAGGGTCTGACTCCAGAGAGTGGTGGTGAGGGTCAGTCGGGGGTGTCTAAGGTCAAACGGAGACTGCTCATGCATGTGACCGAGGGGACCGTGGAGATGAATGAAGGAAGGGGCCGAGCAGTGGACTCTGTGGTCAGACCAAACTCCGGCACTCCTACAGGTAAGGACAGAGTGAAGGACTATCAGGGTTTTGAGATATGCAGGTTTTATTTCTCTGAAACAGTAGAACAGGTATGCTGAAAAAGAAAACATAAATAATTATTTCTAATAAATGAAGTTTAGTAGAAGTATAGTAGGATAAGAAAGTCACCAATTAGAGTTTTGTGACCAATTTCAGATTTTCTTTGTTCTGCCAATAGCAATTTTAGTCAGTATGGATTTATCTTTAAGAATGATAATAAAAGACACGAGAACAGCATTCAGAGTAATTTTTTGTTGTCTTTTTGCAATGAGCAGTCATTAGTTATTTATATTTGCAGCAGAGGCAACATTATGCCATATGTTAGAGTGTAATTCCTTCAAAAGAGGGTATGACTAATAGCTAAAAACAAAAAAAGATCAGAGTTGATATTTTATTAACTAGCAGTGTCCCGATACAACTTCTGATACGATATTGATCCGATACGATATCAGCACGAACCATGCATACTTTTATTACTTGTTTTAAAGTGTTGCATGTTAGAAAAGACTTGTTCAAGTGACATTACTAAGAGAATATCCAACAACAACAGGTTTGAGAACAACAGAGACATTTATTGTTAACCATTGAGTCTGCATGCAGGATTCAAGCCCTGCTGGATAGAAATGCTGGGGTGGATTCAATTCTGGAGTGGAGTCTTCTGTCAGAGATTTCAGATATGGTCAGTCTGATATCAATATCAGACAGTTTCCTTTGTCCAGTCTCAATGAAAAGTGATCATTATATCCGGTGCATTGTTTGGTTGGAAAATTAACTTTGACTTTCTGACCACCTGGCCATCAGTTAGAGCCGTTCCTGGTCACTGGCGGCTTTCTTCTCTAATTATTCTGCATATGAATTTGACCTTTAAATAATTTTTAACTTTTGACCATTTGTTTTTGTCGTCAACTTTAGCTGGGGTGTATTTGTCTGAAGGCTGCGGCTTTCAGAAACAAGAGGCACTGAAAAGTAAACAACAGCGACTGAAACAGATCCATGCAGCTCAAGTCCGAGCCCTGCAAGAGGAGCACAGGAAGCAGCAGGAAGAACTCGTACAGGTGAGATCATTCAAAACACGATTTGGCAACTTTGAGGGAATAATTTAATGTGATTAAGATAACAGATCTGTGCCTACAAAATTAAATACATAAGTACAGACCATAGTCAGTGCTTATGTTTTACTTAAAAGTCCTAATTTCATTTGTTGGCCAAGTGCACAGGTCATGCAGATTGTGTAGAAACCCTATTTCATGGTCTTTTTGTTTGAAAACAAACCTTTTATATCAAAATATCAGAGTTTACAGGACATGCTTTCACAAATACATTGGATTTGGATCCCCACCTATTTGTTGTTTAGTATTCACAGATTTCTCTGATTTGAGTGACACGTCACTCAAAAACATTGGCAGAAAATCCACCTATTCGAGTATTTTTTTTTCCTAGAACAAATCTAAAGTGTTCGAAAGAAAATGCAACTTGGGAAGCAGAAATAACTTGGCGCAGTGCTACTTGATACGCTGTTGTCTGGCGTTTGCAAATCCCGGAGCACCATTCATTGTCCTTGGCGCTGATTGGAAATGGACGGCTGTGGTCCACTTAAATTATTCTGTAGTTGAATAACATGGACAGTCTGTCCAACTAGGAAGAAATCCTGTAGGTCTTCTTATTTTTCAAAAGTGTAGGACTTGTGAAAAACAAGTTGCCATAAAACAGCTCTTGTTTTGTTTTTATGATCCGCCTTAATCATCAAATCATGAGACAGTCCTGAGAAGTCAAATTAGATTTTGATTACTTCAATATTGCAGTCGTTTTATGAGCAGGATTCAAGAGAGGACAAAGCCGGGGAGATGAGGAGTTTAAACAGTCAGCTGGGAACTCCTCGCTGTCAAGCAGGTGATAAACAGGAAGGTATTAGACTGAGGAGACACTGAGTGAACTCGGTCTCTCACAGTCCAACAGTCTCTGTTCAAGGAAATGTTTCAACAACATAATCACAGAAACTTTTATCGTGTATTTTTGTCTTTAGGCTTGAGATGAGTCCCAACGCTCTTAGTTTGTCTTTAATCCAACTGCTGATAATAACAGTGAGAACTATTTGATAAGCGATTAAGTACTATTTTTATTTTTGACTTCACTCTGACAAAAAAGAAATTACTCACAAATTACTGGAATTGCTGACTGTTTGTGAAATTGAAAATAGGGCTGAAACAACTAGTCGAATTAATGGTGATTAATTGATAATTGCAATAATCGTCTACTAATTTAGACACCGGGTAATCAATAACTGGACTCCTCAAAATGGCCAAAAGACATATAAACGTTTTGCATTTAAGATGCTATTTTACCCTGAACTTCTCGAGTGGCATTTTTAGCTTCACCTGGTTCAAATTCTGTTTTGTTTTTTTTTTAAAATAGAGACTCCTGTTAAACAACTTTTACTATACAATTATTAATTAAAAAAAATAACCAACAGATTAGTAAACGCTACTTTTTTTTAGCTGCAGATGCTACCTTTGCTACAAATGATCAAATAGTCACTAAAGGAATGTTGCTATTGCATTTTAGGCAATAAAATGTTTATCTTCTCATTCTAAAAGGTATTTAAATTATTTGCTTGCTTGTATTTTTTAATGTATTGTATAATTGTGTAAAAAAAAGGCTTAAGTGGTTAAATGAAAAATTTGCAGTGTGTTTTGATCCGATTAATCATCCCAATAAGCGATTACTAAAATAAGTCGCAGCCTTAATTGAAAACAAAACTTAGTGATGTTCAGAGAATTCCTACTTTTTTTTTTAACCTGTCTTATTATCCTGCTTACTGTTTGTGATCATCATGTTTACACCACATGGTAATAGAAAGAAAGTTAGAAAGTATAAGTTTAAACAAATAAACCAGTTTTAGTTCCATGAATATTCATGGGGTTGTTTGGACTGGCAACAACCGAGCTGCTTGAGATTTTGTTAAAAACAAGCATCTCCAAACATGCTTTTGTTTGTCCCCACTGAATAAATGTACTCAAACGAAAAGCTGGATTTAAACAAATATATACACTTAAATCAGAATTTATTTCACAGCTCTTTGCACATCTTTACCAGTGGGGCCAATAACAAATGTGTCTGCATCCGTATGTTTCTGAAACACCGACAGCAGTAAAACATTTACTCTGAGGCACGGCATTGTAACAGCGCAGCATCCTCCCATTGGCCTGCCTCTTGCACCGGATTGCATCACTTATTGCCGTACAGATTCTGTGCAGCGTAATTCCAGAACGGCACCAATAACTCACCCTGCCCGGGGTTCTCGGCTCACCCAAAGTCACCTTTGAGGAATTATAAATCAACGTCTGGCTCGTCTCTGCTTTGTCTTTTTGGAAAGCGCTTTATGAATTTCTGACTGTTTCAGAAGAATAATAATTCAGGCTGCTAATGTTTCTTTTGAGACTAAAAGCACGTAAGCGTTCCTGCGCAGGTCGTGTGCCTACCTGTGAGAGTGAGCTCCTGGGCTGGGGCCAGACTTCAGACATCTGCTCATTACGAGAGACCTTCAGACTCCCTCCAGTCTGGAGAAAAAGGGGGATTCTACCATAAATGTTTCATTACATCCCTAAAAGACAAGCTGGCATGGCTGCCTGTTTGCGCGCGCTTGTGTGTGTAGGCGTGTGTGTGTGTGTGTGTGTGCAAGGCTTCAAGGACGCCCGCTGTTCTCTGGCAACCTGTTCCCGGTTCCGTAGCCCGTGTCCGTATATTTGTTCTTGGCTGCCGTCCTCGCCCTGTTAATTGTGGTCTCTGTTTAATTTATGTATCCTTAACAACAATATAATTAACATAAGCTGTTTAATAAAGAAGACTTCTCTCTGGCTCTGTGACGCGGTGAGAGCGAGCTGGCCGGACTCTCCGGCGGAGGGCGGAAGGAGGGGGGACTGAGGGAATTGACACAGAAAAGGGAAGGATAATTTGCTTAATTCATGAGCGTCTGTGGTTAATGCCAGATCGTCCCGCTGAGCGCCGCCGCTAATGATTCCTTCTTCTTCTTTTTATTCGCTCCCTCTCTTTGTTTTCTATTATTCCACCTCCAACATTGTTCTTACTGTCTGCTTGTATTAATTTCCACGGATCTCTCCGGTCCTCGTCTCATCCTTCTTCCCTCTGTGTCCCGTCACTCCCCTTCTGTCTTCTTCTCTCTACCCTCAATTAATTTCTTCCTCCTGCCTCATTTGCTGTCCTTTCCAATTCAATATTTTCCACCCTTGTCTTCTCCCAGACGCACACACACCTGTGCCTACACACACACACACACACACACACGCACACACACCTGTGCCTACACACACACACACACGCACACACACCTGTGCCTACACACACACACACACCCACATACACCCATCCTCATATTTGCTCTCTCCTTCTGTCCATCTCAGGTGTTGGCAACACATTACCGTCTCCTGCAGGACGTGTCTCCCTGCTCTCGACTTGGGGACGCGTTGACCTTCTCCAGCCTCCCTCAGGTATTACCACAACATCTCCACCTTTTACCTGTGCAGTTTCTTATCCCGCTCCATATATTTTTAGTCCTAATCAGCACCAATTGCGTGCTATTGTGCTGGATCTAATCAACAACCTGAGTTCCCCTTAGACTCCATTTGTTTAACAAACGTGACCCTTTAATGCTGCGGCTCTTGAATCAACAAGTGAGTGACAGCACATCAGATGCTTATTATTCTGTTTATTATTCTCTGTTCTAATGATGAGCCGCGAGTCCACTTGCGCCGATGCTCCGAACAGATGCCAACAAAAGGACCTTGAGACGCCGTGGTGGAAATTAATTGGTTGTCATTGATGAAATTAGCATTCTCCTCTGTCTTCCCCCTCTCTTATCATTATTCACCCTCTCTTTTTCCCTCTCTCTATCTGGCTTCATCAGCCCCTGAGCCCGCTCTCGCAGTGCTGCCGCCCCCTGGTGGCTGCAGCTGTAAAAGGTTTTCTAACTCGCAGGCTGCTGAGGACAGAGAGAGTTGCGCAGCTGGTGCGAACCATCAGGGTGAGTAAAAACAGCAGGACTGACCCTGTACGCTAATCACTGTTTGATGTTAAAAAGTGGCTGGCAAACGTATTCATATTTTCACATTTTCTTATTTTAACAAACTGAAACATCGATGTACGCTCTTAGATTTTGCATGACAGACCAGGAGTGTCCAAACTTTTTGTCATGTGTGTCAAAATTGTCAGCTCCCAGCACTCGCAGACAGAAAAACTATCATTTTTAAAAACTAAAATCCTACTCAACAATAAACTAAGCATGAACTATTAGGGATGGCCTGATACAACTTTTTTCACTTCTGGTATGATGCAGATGATGTAGATTATTGGCTGATACCAGTATTGACCCAATATGATATCAGCTTGAATCATGCGTACTTTTATTACTTATTTTGTTGTGTGGATTGGTAGAAAAGGCCTGATCAAGTGATGGAGAAACAACAACAGTTGATTGATTTATTATTAGCCAATGAGTCTGCATGTGGGATGCAAGCGCTGCTGGATAGAAATGCTGCAGTGGAGTGCTTCTATCGGCGCTCTTACGTTAGAGATTTTAGATGCAAACCATATATAACCCGATATTTGTTTTTTAGGCTGATATCGGACCAATTTATATCAATTTCAGACTGGGACATCGCCATGAACTCTTAATTAAACAAATACAGTAATCAGATTATTGTAGGAATGAGATCATAGATCCAACACTTCAAGTGGTTTTCACACGTTTTCCTTGTTAAATGAAAGGCGTCCAGTTTGCTTTTTATTTTTGGCTCAGTTGAAGAAGACTTAAAAAGTATTTTGTCTATTCTCAGTGATAAAAACTAGATTTAGGTCAGTAGTACCCATTTGAAAACACTTTCAGTATTTAGCCAAGGTTTAATATAGCAATTAAAATCAGATTTGGGTGCACCAAGGTGTACTTTAGAGTATATGTCAATGAGTAGATGCGGCCCTAGTTACCATGGCAACAGCAGGCAACCAGAAAGCTTTGGAAAAATTATCACTTTGTGTTGCATCTAACATTTTCGTAAGTAGATTTTAATTTTAAGTCATCTTTTTGTTCTAACTTATTAAATTTATTCTTGAATTGTGGGCGAGAGGCCACACAAAATGAGTCCAGGGGCCACAAATGGCCCCTGGACCTCACTTTGAATACATTTGTACACATTTTTTAATAAGGTGTGTCACAATTATCAACTGCCTTGTGCTTTTCTTATCCCATTACACCCAAACAAAACACCAACAAGACAAAATATGGAAACGCTCAGGCTGTATGAATATTTTTGCAGTACTCTGTATGCTGCTGTGTGTGTGTGTGTGTGTGTGTAGGACACGCAGCAGTTCCTGCAGGCCTTCCAGCAGCAGAGTGCCAGCAGAGGGGATCGCTGTAGTAGGCAAGATGTATTATTGCAGGAGAGAGTCGCTCTGCAGGTGTGAACACAAACACATGCCGTACAGACATCTGTTAACTCGCGCCGTTACGAGCTAATCATTAAAACCATCTTCTGCTTTTTAATTGTTTCTTCTCTCCAGCTGCGCGCCGCCCGTTACGAGGTTTACGACATATTCTTCAGTTTGTCAGCCGGAGAACAGATGCAACTGATCAGATGGGACAGAGAGCTGGCCAGGGAGAGGCAGCTCAGACGGCAGGTAATCTCCCCACAGTGTGCAGTAAATCCTGGGGTGGTAGAATTAGATGCAGGTGCACAACAGGTGATTCTGGACCATCTGGGTCCGTAATAAAGTAACATGGAGCTTGTATCATGGCTCAGTTATTTATTTATTTCATTTATGTCGAATCAAAGTAAAAATGGGTTTCATTTCTAGCCTTAGTGTTTTTATTTGATCACTCTTACCAGGATTTGATGTGAAATGAAAAAGACAACACATGGAATATCATGTGTTGTTTTATTTAGAGATGCACAAATCAGAATTTTGTATCTAGTTTCCATTAACCTTTGACCTCTAGATACAGATTTCTCTTTAAAGGGATGGTAAAATAGACTTTTTCAAGTTTTATACCATGTTGTAATGTTACTCCCTCATCAAAAACATGGATTGCTTTGATTCTTTCATGCATGTTTGAGAAATCCTTGATCTCTCAAAACTCCTCCAGCTGAGCTCCTGCCTCACAGATCAGCCCTCCTCCCACTCAGCTCCTTCAGACTAGCGGCAGCAGCAACTAGCAAACACCTGGTGGAACCGGGTGTACGATGAACTGCTGAGTGAAAAAGGTTGTTAACGGCATAGTGGAGGATTATTGTTACGTTGACGTACCGAAGCCAGAGTTTCCGAAAGACCAGTAGCTTCTTAAAGAGACACAGGCCCAATTTCAAGACGCTAAATTGCTAAATCAAGTTTCTTTTAACTTATGTTTGATATATACAGCATTTCTGTAACAACTGAAGGTAACATAGTTACTTGGTTCTGCTATAAAATGGTACTATCTGGCTGGAAAAATCAAAATACCGCCCCTTTAAGAATGATAAAACAAAAAGATATAACCAGCATTAATGCGGACCATTAATGCTGGTCCTCATTAATGAAAAATATTCACCAGTGAAAATTATTGTAGACATTCTTACCTAAACTAGGGTGCAGCGAGTTCTTCCTGAGGTAACACATGCAACGTTCATAGAAACAGACATAAACTCATCTTCTCAGACCCAACAGCGTGTCAACACTGACTAAATTTAGAAGTAAACTTAAATATAGCTTTTTTGGGCAGATTGCAACTAAAACAATTTCTCTCTAAACAATCATGGCACCATGACTTAAGTGATCAAGGTAGGTGTCCTTTACACAAAGGAGGCCAAAGTAGAAATGGCCAAAAATTAAAACCAAACATATCTTATTTTTATACTAAAAGCGCCTTTTATGGTTAGAAGACTAAATTACTCAAGTTCTCTGTATATATATTTCTACCCTTTGATCCCTCCTATCTCTGCTGACTAAGCTGTGTGTGTGTGGGCGTGCGTGTGTGTTTAATTTTGTTTAGAACGGCCATGCTGGTTGCACACAAGGGAAGAGTTCTCTGTCTGCTGCGACGCAGAAATCACTGGAGAGGAAGCGAGAAAGGATGTGAGTTTTCCCTAAGTCTACCTGAGTGTGTTCACTACAAGTTGAACCCAGCCTACATTAAAATGTGTACAGTACCAGCCACAGTTATTGGCACCCTTGTCAAAGCTGTGTTAAAAGCCTTAAAATACATTTATCTTGTATTGCTGTCCCGTAATCTGACAATGGAAAATCTTAGAAAAATATAATCACATTATTCAGTGGAAATTAACTCAAAAGTAATTGTTTTAAGCTGAAATCAGCGATGGCATATTTATTGGTACCACCAAGAAGTCTTTTAATCCTCTGCTTTGGAAGGTTAATCAGAATTTTGTAGAACTTCAGATAAAAATCCAGTGGATTCTCACACAGAACTGAAAATGGGTCGTCATTAGGTTTGGCAGCAGAGTAAAGTTCCAAATCAACACAGAAATGTTCAACGAGCCTTTGCTTTATGTAGGTTGGACCTTTGTAAAATGCTACGAGAGAAGACTAAGTGCTGTCATATTGGCAGAGGAAATATTTGTGCTACCAGTGACTGTGTTATTTTATAAGATGGGATTTTTCCCCACTGAATAATTGTAATCAAATTAAAAGTTAGATTTTGCAAAGTGATGTTTCTGGCACTGAGTTTTAATTATTTTTGTCTTGAACACTTTTGCGATTTTCTGTGGCGTCAGTAATTGTACATTTCAGCTAATAAAAAGCATCTTTTCTTCCCTCCAGGATTCAGAAAAAGGCTGCAGAATGTCACAGGGGGGCTGCGGCGCAGACCGGCCCGAAGTCTGGATTCTCAGTCGAGAAACCACAGGAGACAAAACGAGGACAGTTTAAAGCAAATCCTCGGAGGGTTCCCAAAAGCGTTTGCTCGTCTAGACCTCGATGACACTTTTCTAATTGGCCCCAGTGAGCAATGCCCTCAGCCAACTGAATAAATGCTGGATAACAAACCTTTTAGATGGAAAATCTGAATGGATGTTGTAGCTGACCGACCCCAGGAGACACACGGGAGATATAGAGATGCTGTTTCAGAAAAACTAATTATTTATCTAATCTGCTTCTTGTATGGCTCAGAGTTTTCAGTAGAGAAATCGTAGCTCATCAGAACAGAATATTCTCAAGAGTTGAAAACAGACGCCACCGGCCGTTTGGCTCCTTATTCCTGGCACGCATTTTGGAGCTGGTGATTGCACCTGTGCTAAAAAAAAAAAAAAAAAACAACTGACGGAAACAAAAAAATTTGTTTTATGTGCCTTCCAACAAAGTCAAGTGAAGTATGGAGGGCCAAAAGTGTTAAAAATTATAACATTTTTTAAATGTGCCTGTACATATATACATATCTGAAGCAGATTTGTGTATAATTATTTCACTTTTTGTCCTTCATGGTTCCAATGCTGCAGTGCCATAATTTTAAACTGTTTAACTACTTTTTTTTTTTTTTAAACAAAGTTTGATAACTGAAATGTTTATCTGCAAGGCAAGTCAATCAGCTTGGCTGGAGCAGTGTCAATCCACCCTAACAGATGTGCTGCACATGGGACCATTATTTCTAGAATGACATTTAATCAAATTTGAATTACTTGTGTTACATTTAAATAGTCTATTTTCAATTCATTTTAGCACTTTTGGCCTTCCATAATATTGGCACAGTTTGGCTCTTTTGACTTTTGCTTATTCTGTTCTCAGACATACCCAAATATCACTGTCACAGACATGGGTGTTTTTCATGCTTGGAAGCATTTGTTGCCTTACAGTTTGTACTGTTTTATAATCACAGATTTGCCATAATATGTGTAAACCTTTGCTTTTTTGCATTCTTGTGTACAAAGGCTCAGTATGTTTGGTATTTATTTGTTTATATTTGATAATAAAAGTTTCTTATTGTTTTTTTCCGTTGTGATGTTTCTGAAAATACAGGATTATATTGATAGCTTTCATAATTACATTCAGATCTGTAGAGAAGCGTCAAAAGATTCAGTTGACAAGATGGGAGTAGCATTTATTCCAGAAATGTTTGTTACAGTGCGTGAAAGGGTGAGTGATGTACTATAAGTCACTTTAAACAATCACTGGTTCAGAAGTTCATCATTGCAAAGTTTACATAACAGTAATTCAGAGGATAGAGTAGATATTTTCAGTTACAGAAGACAATGTATAAAACAAAGAATGAGATTTATAGTAGTATCTTGGTGAATACTAGTAAGTATTGGGGTAAATGGAAATGAGATGGCAGACAACATGGCAAAGGTAGCAACAAAACATGGCAATATTGATATGGAGTTAGTTTCAGTAGGTTAGAAATTAAAAGTAGGGAAACAAGATGCTATCCATTTACAGTTCAGTTTCTTTACTGGTTTATTTGGAAGGATTTGTTTTTTTTTATTATAATTCCAAAGTTCACGTTACCAATTGACGGCAGTAATGCACCATTGTCTTCTAAACTTTCTGAATATAAGTGCAGTTTTACACTCCGAGCAGCAGGGGTCGCTGTCGGTCACTCGTGTTGATCTAGTCGCCTAACGTCCGCTTCCGCTCTCGGTCGCTTTGTTTTGAATAGATTAGCTTGTTTTCAGCTAACCGGAGTCGGAATGGAGGAGGATCCGGAGACCGGGAATTCATCCCGGACGGAGAGAAAAGCGTTGGAAAAAGCCAAAATACTACAACGCGAAAGAGAGAGAAAAGTTTTCCGACTGGTAAGACGACATTTGAAAAGCGTAATTTTGCGGTGTACCGCATTAGCAGACTAATCTAGCAGTTGGAGCTTTAAGTCTGTGATTTCCATGGAGGTAATTCCGAGAGGGTTCTCGGTTGTTCCGCAGGTCGGACGGGTTCTGAAGAAGCCTGAAGCTGAGCGGTCGGAGGAAGAGGCCGCAGCGCTGCTGCTACACAGAGAGGCCGTGGACGAGCTCTGCAGGAGGCAGATCCGAAGAAATGTCCTGAAGAGGAAGCAGGAGGAGGTGAGACCAATTGATGAATGAATGAGCTCAGCAGCGGACTACCAAATGGACAAATGAAAACACTCTTGCAGGCCAGTAATTTTTGTCACTAGGAGAACATCTACACCGGCCAGGCAGGTATAGCTAAATGTATGGCCATTGGTCGCCTTTTTTACAACCAGAACAGACTCAAAATCACAAGGGAGGTACCTCAGGGCTCCATATTGGGGCCCATCAAATTAGCTGAGATTACGATGTGCGAATAAAGATAAATAAAAGTTATAAATGAGCATATGTGTTCTCTTTGGTGCCTGATTTCTAATATGTCTAGCATATTTATCCCCATGCGCTGTTTGCAGGTGTTTGACGATGCTGATGAGTTGAAGAGTAAAGTCAAGCAGCTCGCTGCGGCTGTCAAGCAAGCCAATCACCTGGTGGTTTACACTGGAGCAGGAATCAGCACGGTACGCCGGACCTTTCTTTCCTCTGTGTTTTTGTGACTTAAAGGTTTCCCAGAAGTGATGATGACTTTAATTTTAGGCAGCCTCCATCCCTGACTACAGAGGCCCTAACGGGGTGTGGACGCAGCTGCAGAAGGGCCGCACCGTAAGGTGAGTTACAGCTACTGATGGAAATTGAAAGCCATTTTCAAAAATATTTTGAGCTGAATTTGCTCTCTTGTTTCTGTTTTCTTTTATAGCTCTTCAGACTTGAGCAAAGCTGCACCAACCGTCACACACATGTGTATCAGGATGCTGCATAAAGAGAAGCTTGTATGTTAAAACCCAAACAGGTGGTGATGATTGTTCCTTTTCTTCCAGGAACATTTAAATGTCTTTTTTTCTTCTTCTTTTTCAATTTAGGTGAAACATGTTGTTTCTCAGAACTGTGATGGACTTCACCTGCGAAGCGGTCTCCCTAGACACGCTCTGTCTGAGCTCCATGGCAACATGTTCATCGAGGTAACACTCCTCTACCATGGCTTCTTTTTTGTCTCTCACTGATTTTTGTCACTTAAAACTAAAATTATTTCTACTTTCTAGCAAGTCAGGATGTTGTTGACTTACTAGTTCTTGCTTTTGTTCTACTGCAAAAGCAGTGGACATTTTAGAATGTCTTTTTTTTTTTTTACATGCTACTGGATTTTTGACTTTGCTATTTGTTTGTGTCTGATTATAGTAGGGATCCAACTTCATGGATGCTTTTACTTATGTTCCTATTTTGATTTAGGCCTTGTGATCTTTGTTAGCCTCTCCAACTGACCTGTAGTTCTGGTCAGAGATTTACATAAACCTGTTTTTGGAATGAGTTTAACCCGTTGTTTTTTTAGACCGATCAATGATCCACCCAAATTAAGGAAATATGCACCGATAAAGGCACCCTTAATATTTTTACTTGTATCAATAAACTATCTTGTGTGAAATTTAAAAAAAAAATAACTGAAGTGTGGGAATGTGGAGGTGAGACGTGGCTTTCTTATTTAATAACCACATAGGATTTAGGCAGGCTGTTCTCAGTACTGTTACAATTAAAAGGCATCTGCTTTCACAGATTACAGGTTGTAAGTAGAGTTTTTGTGCCAGACAAAATGGGTGACTTGTTTCATAAACTGTCTTGCTGAAGTTTCTCCCAAAGTAAACTAAGTTGCACCAACTGTCTCTGTTTCCAGGTGTGCACTTCCTGTTCTCCTGCCAGGGAGTTTGTGCGTTTATTTGACGTGACGGAGCGGACGTCGCTGCACCGCCACGGGACTGGGCGCCACTGCAGCCACTGTGGCAGCGAGCTGAGAGACACCATAGTGCACTTTGGGGAACGTGGAACCCTGGAGCAACCTCTGAACTGGAAGGGAGCGGCGGAGGCTGCCAACGAGGCCGACGTCATACTCTGCTTGGGCTCCAGTCTGAAGGCAGGTTTTGTATTTCCTCTTTATTGGTTATTGTGTTTTATTTTAGATATTCAAAATGTCTTCCAGTTCCATTGTGGCGTGTTCTGTACAAAATGACAGTTTATTAGTCTTTGAGAGGCTGAACTTGCATTATTATCATCAGTATATTGCTTGGAAATAATCTTAAATCACAATAATTTCTGAGACAGCTTATCAACCAATAACATTTATTGTTGTGACAGGCCTGTAAAGTCTAGTTCTTTGCTACACAAACACATCTAACATAAATAAACTAGTTTTTTCCTCCAACAGGTGCTAAAGAAATATGCTTGTTTGTGGTGCATGAGGAGGCCCACAAACAAAAGGCCCAAACTCTACATTGTGAATCTCCAGGTACGGTCGGTTTGATGGCTGTTTTTTAAATGCCTTGATGTTCTGCTCCAGACTTTGTGTTTCTGTTTTCAGTGGACACCAAAAGATGATCTGGCCGTGCTGAAAATTCACGGCAAGTGTGACGATGTCATGAGTCTCCTCATGGAGGAGCTGAACATCCAGATTCCTGAATACGACAGGTATGGATTGGATAAAGCAACAGAGTTGCAAACGATGCTCCATTTAACTTCCTCTGATAAGGACATAAGTGGATGTTTCTGTTGGAGATGCTAGTAATGGTGAACAGTGCTAAAATAAGTCACATGCTGATATAAATTACAATAACTCGTCTTTGTTAAACACTCACAGCGTCAGTGGCTTGTAAAAGTGTTCATACCCCTTGAGCTTTTTTCCATTGTGACCTTAAACTTTGAATTTTATTTTATAGACTAACACAACATAGTTTAGGTTTATGAAGAAGAAGGACCTTTATACATGTTTATCTTTCTTTTTTTTTTAAATCTGAAAAGTGTGGAGTGAATTTGTATTCAAACCCCCAGTAAAGCCTTTTGCTGTCTCTGTCAGTGTTGCAACATCCTTTTTCATTTTTTTTTTTTTTTTTTTTTTCTGTGAGAAACAGCTCAATTACAATCAGAAGGGATCGAGAACATTATTTTTGATTTGTCACAGATTATAAACTGGATTCAAGTCTGGACTTTGACTGAGCCATTCTCAAATACACATATATTGTGTGATCTAAACCTTTCTATTGCAGCTGTCTTCACAGAAAAGCTAGATTAATAATTATAGGGTGGAGACTAATATTCGCACAGGTGGACTCTATTAACTAATTTCATGTTGACTGAAGGCAGTTGGTTGCACTACTGCATGTATCGTTTTTACTGGACTACAAGCTGCACTTTTTTTCATAGTTTGGTTGATCCTGCGACTTGCAGTCAGGAGCGACTTCATTTACTTAAGTTTGCAATTGGAAGGTTGAATCATTTTGCAAGCCACTATACATTTATGAAAGCATGCAAAAATGTAAACTAAAAAACAAAATGGCTTATTAGTCGGCCTTCTCTCACCTGAAGAACATCTCCAGGATCAGAGGGCTTTTGTCTCAGTGAGATCTAGAGAAACTCATCCATGCGTTTATCTTTAGCCGCATTGATTACTGCAACAGCGTCTTCACAGGTCTGACTAGCAAATCAATCAAACAGCTGCAGCTGATCCAGAACGCTGCTGCTCACGTTCTCACTAAAACCAGGAAGATAGAG
>CAEGAE010066773.1:0-35160 GCA_903067095.1 Girardinus metallicus | reverse complement strand
CATTACTGTTCACTGGTTGCTCCACTGACTCAGTTTTACTCTGTTCTGCTCTTTCCTTGTTCCTAGTTTCAAGTTTTGTACTTTTTGCCTTTTGTTCAATATATAGTGGATCATATGACTATTCCGTTCTCCTGTTTGTATTTTGGTCCTACTCTGAACACACCAAACATGAAAGTTTGAACTTGTTGAATGTTATAAAGTCTCCTCCTGGGAGGAAGGACCTACAGTAATGCACCCAACTAAATAGAAATAATTCTTAACTTTGAGATGGGATTTAACATGCAATTTGAAGGTTAGATACACACTCCTTCAGTCTCACAAACTGTAGTCTGTTTGTGAGGTAGTGATAGATCCAGGTGATTGTTGAGGCCTCCATTTGTCTTCTGGAGTTTCTCACAGAGCAGATCAGGCTGAATTATCTTAAATGTGTGAACAAACACACATGTTTGTTCACACATTTGTGTTGTCCTGTCTACCCCTTGATTGATCCCAGCTGTGTCTCATTACCCTCTGTGTATTTAATCCCAGCTGTGTCTCTTGTTCCTTGTTGGGTCCTCGTCTAGTCTGTCGTCTATTCTGCCTGTAGTTGTGTATACTGTGCCAGTTGCTATCAATATCTGAGATCTTTGCCTCTGCTCATTTGTACTGCCTGGATTCTTGTGTTTGTTCATCATTGAACCATCATTTACTCTCCATACCTCGGTCCACCGCATCTACCTCACCACCACAATTCATCGCATAACTCAAAAGTTGTTCATAATGTTTAGTCAGTGCAAACTAATAGTTTATAAGCAAATAATCTCAAGAAAGGATCAAAGGTTTTCGTTTTTAGTTCTTCACTGGCAACAGAAGTGTGAAAAAATATTATAAGGTGGTAAATCATAATTGAATTAAGTTTTTTTTATAATCTATAATAACATTAGCCCATTATTTCAAAGATGTCCTACTAGCAGATTCAGGAAACAGCTACATTTTTATTTTATATTTTGGATAATCATGGAAAATTTTCTGTATGCTTATACAAACCAGAATAGATTATAATAGTTAGGCTAGTGCTATTCAGAAAAAAAAAAAACTTACACTAAAAAATGACTGCTAAAATATCCTAGTAACGGTTAGAGCGTCACACATTTTAGTGTTTAAGATAGAGCTGATTAAAGACCCTCAAGGTTGTGAAGAATTGGGTGGACATGCACTTTAGCCATTTACCAAATTGGGAGCTACATCAGAAGCCAACTTTAGCTATATATACAAAACAAAGTCAGAGTATAAAGCTTTCTGTGTGAAGGTATCATGATAAAATGATTTACTGCTTTGGATAAGTGTACACAAAAGGGTTTCTACACAATGTGATATGATTTGTTCTTTGTTCAACTCCCCCTAGTGGTCTGGAGCACTTCCATGTTGTGGAGAGAGTTTGCCGTTTTTGCTATTTGCAGCATTTCATCCTCTTGCTCCCTTTCCTTGTGATTACAGCATTTTTTAATTGCAGCATTTTTTTGGTTTGCAGCACCTTTCTGTTGCATTTTTGTTTTTTAACATGTTTGAGGTTTGTTTCGCAGGTTGCTGCACATTTGTACCTGTCAGCCACTGAACTAATTAGTTCCTTTGTCATCTTACCTCCCTCTTCTGTATATCTACCTCCCGGACTCATTACTGTTCACTGGTTGCTCCACTGACTCAGTTTTACTCTGTTCTGCTCTTTCCTTGTTCCTAGTTTCAAGTTTTGTACTTTTTGCCTTTTGTTCAAAATATAGTGGATCATATGACTATTCCGTTCTCCTGTTTGCATTTTGGTCCTACTCTGAACACACCAAACATGAAAGTTTGAACTTGTTGAACGTTATAAAGTCTCCTCCTGGGAGGAAGGACCTACAGTAATGCACCCAACTAAATAGAAATAATTCTTAACCTTGAGGTGGGATTTAACATGCAGTTTGAAGGTTCAAATTAAGCTAATGTTTCTGATAACTCAAACAGCTCATTTGGGTAAAAAGATGTCCTAGACCGACTCTTACCTGTGGTGTACAATATAAGTCACGATGGAGACAAGCAAACACAGCAGCATAACGGCAGTGCAGGCATACACCACGGGATGTAGATAATCCCTAGGGTACGGAGGGAAGGACAGCACTCTCTTTAGATCCTGGTAAATATACAAAAAAAAAAAATCACACTTGAAATTAGTTAATTATTTTCAAAATGTTTGGAACACAGGCGCACATAAGAGATCTCTTTATGTTAAATTTAAAGTTCTAGTTACAAAAGTCCAACTCTGAAATAAATAGTTTGAAAATTTATAGCCAGTTAAACAACGATACTGCACTGACCAGAAATGCAGCATCATTGTATATCAAGGGGTTTCTTCAAATCTATTTACATTAGAACTTAACAGGCCTTAATATAACAACAACCTAACAGTGGCAGCACAGCTGACCTAAGACATACACTCACCGGCCACTTTATTATGGAATTCCTGTCCAACTACTCATTCCGCAAATGTCAAATCAACTAATCACACGGCAGCAACTCAGTGCATTTAGGCATGTAGACATGGCCAAGACGATGTGCTACAGTTCAAACTGAGCATCAGAATGGGGTGATTAAAGTGATTTTGAAAGGGGCATTGTTGTTGGTGCCAGACGGGCTGGTCTGAGTAATTTTAGAAACGGCTGATCTACTGGGATTTTCACACACAACCATCTCTACAGTTTATAGAGAATGGCCTGAAAAAGAGAAAATATTCAGTAAGTAGTAGTTCTGTGGGCGCAAATTCCTTTTTGATGCCAAAGGTCAGAAGAGAATGACCTAATTTGATCTTTTAGAACAGCAACAGTAACTAAATAACCACTTGTTACAACTGAGATATGCAGAAGAGCATCTCTGAATGCACAACACGTAGAAACCTTGAGGCAGATGGGCTACAGCAGCAGAAGATCACACTGGGTGCCATTCCTTCCAGTTAAGAACAGGAAATTGAGGCTACAATTCGCAGAGGTTCACCAAAATTAGACAATAGATAATTGGAAAAACGTTGCCTGGTCTGATGAGTCTCGATTTCTGCTGCAACATTCGGATGGTAGAGTCAGAATTTGGCATCAGCAACATGAAAGCATGGATCCATCCTACCTTGTATCAACAGTATAGCTTGGTGGTGGTGGTGCAATGGTGTGTGGGATATTTTCCTGACACACTTAGGGCCCATTAGTACCAATTGAGCATTGTATCAATGCCACAGCCTACCTGGGTATTGTTGCTGATCATGTCCATCCCTTTACGACCACAGTGTACCCATCTTCTGATGGCTACGTCCAGTCATAAAGCGTAAATCATCTCAGACTTGTTTCTTGAACACGAGAATGAGTTCACTGTACTAGAATGGCCTCCACAGTCCCCAGATCTCAATCCCATAGAGCACCTTTGGGATGTGGAGGAACACAGATGTGTAGCCAACAAATCTGCAGCAACTGCGTGATGTTATCATGTCAATATGGACCAAATTTCCAGTACCTTGTTGAATCTACGTCATGAAGGATTAAGGCAGTTTTGAAGGCAAAAGGGGAACAACCCTGTACTAGCAAGGTGTAAAATGGCTGGCGAGTGTATGAAACAAATTTGTGGCATGTAGAAATATCCTCTTCAACATTGTGATCTATATAAGTACATGTTGATCCTTAGCAATTGCATCCAAAGAGCTGCATCTTGCACCTATTCATAAATATTATTAGAGGCAAAATTCATAAAGGTTATCCATGAACATTCAATGTAAACAACTCCAGGCTGTAGTAAAAGGCAGTGCTTTGCAATCCTCATGCAAGTATAAAAAGGAAGCAACCAGAGCAAAGTACCTTTTGTGTTGTCACAAAGTAGTCAACTTTGGCTAACAAGTTAGTCAAGCTTATGGACTTAGCTAACTTGGAGGCGGAGGTTTCAAGAAACAGACGCTTTCACATTATTGGGTGTGTTCTCTTATTCCTTCAGTCTTTTTCCGCAATTTGTGTGATCCGGCTCATGAGGGCATTGGGCAGCAGCAGTTCTGTTCCGCTGCAAGTGTTTCCACACACCTGCAGCTTGTTCCCACCTCATCAGGTGGACTACATTAGGACCTGGAAGCTAGCACGTCGGCACCTGAGTGTTAACCAGTATTGGTAAAACGCCAGGCCCTCTGATTTCTAAGTGTCTCCTAAGCCTCTCGCCTTTTTCTCACCTGTGTTATTTCCTTGTGCATGTTACCTGAACTGATCCCTGCATCTGGATGTCCCCTTGTTTCATCCAGGTCCATTCCACTCCTAGTTTGGTCAAGAATTCATGGCTGGCCTTCCCCAGTCCACCTACTGCTGTGTATCCTACCTGCCCTTTGCCCAAAGGTTCATTAATTGATGCTTCATTCACTACTCGCTAGTGACATCTGCTGCGGAAACTGCAACAGCCTCGTCACTCAGAACCTACTTCAAAAGATTTGTATATGTAATATTGCCATAATGTTTTTGTCAAACCCATGTTTAGTAGCAGGAGAGTCAAATAAATCCTATTTAACTGTTGTCTATTTTTAGTTATTAAAATGATATGTAGCCAAACTAATGCTGGTATATGTTGACTGTCAGTAGAGTTTCCATTTGTCGTAAACTGATTTGACAATAAAGACATTTGCTGTTTTAGTGTCTTAGGAGTACAGTGCTTGTTGGGACAGACAGTATTATTTGTGTTTTGATTTGCTTCCTGAAAAACAAAAATTCTTCAAGATTTTCTTTTTCTCAGATGTTTAGTTGGCTCTGATCGCTCATATTTAGTTCCATGCAGATTTTTACTCATTAAGCCTTTTTCTGCTGTGCAAGACTGATAATATAATATTTTAATACTGGCAATTTTCAGAGGGTGAGTATTTGTGGATTCATTGTTTTTATTGGGTTCTGGAGTGGGTGGTTGGTGGTTTTGTACCCAGGTGTCCACTAGAGGGGGTCCTTGGACGGGTTCCAGTGGAGGGCGTGTTTGGAAGCCTCCACCACACACACCTGTCAACAATCATCATCTGCTGGAGGGCTTCTTTAGGAGAGAGCTGCTGACACTTCTCTGCCAGAGTGTTAGCCAGTGATGGTATTACCTGACCTAGCGTTTTCTCTAGCTCCTGACCTGTTCCTAGACTAAGCCTTCCCTGTGTTTTCTTCTTTTTTTTCAGGAGACCGTCTGATGATCTTTAGCTATTCCTACTGAAGCCCTAGACGAGGACTCGCTAGGGCTATTCCTCGTGCCATTGCGGAGGAGACCTGGACAGTCAAGATCTCCGAGTTCACTGGGAAGACCTGCTGTAAAACCGTCTGTCTCCAAACCATCCAGGATCTGTTCAGCCTCAGTCAAGCCCTACCCTGTCCGCCCTCCAACGAGCCACCTACCGGACACCCAGGACCCGCAGTCGATCCCCTCCCTGCCGGAAAACAATCTCCAAGAAGTAAGCCAGCCATACACCTGATTTAACATTTCCCAGCTTCTCTGTACTCACCTGATTCTGTCTCCCATAGAACCCAGTCCACCACCTAGCAGCGCTGCCAGACTGATTTCCAGCTTCCAGTTCCCATTATCATTTTCTCGCAATAAACCTTTGAACTTTTACCGATCTCCTGAGTGTTGTTCTGCATGTGGGTCCGAAAATTAAACCCAACAATGACAAATTGTCCTTCTTTTGTACCCAAAAGAAGGCTTTGAGCACATAATTTTGAATTTATTCTGAATTTTCTCAACACCAAACAGACTCAAATATATACAAATCTCTCCAATAACATTTGGACAAATGTCCTTCATGAAGCCACAGAGGAACCATAGTTCTGTGGTGTGATTAGCTGTCTGATTTAGAACATCTCCCTTGGTTTACAAAAAAACGTTTTACGACCATGCATAAAATCAGAAATTTTATGCAAAAACAACCTTTAACTGCTATAAATAAAATAAATGTCAGGTAAAGGTTGAGGAGAGAGTACTGCTTAATTAAATAAAACTATTGAATGAAGTTGAGCATAAACTGAAAGATTGGAAAATTAAATATTTTTTAGACAATCAATGAAAATTGAACATTGCAGAGAAATTAATGAAGGCAGAAGCTGCTGATATGCTCACTGACATGAGATAAGAATTAGAGAAATAGAAGCACAAATATTCTTTCTGAACTTTATGTAGCTGAGGAAATTATTTGGATGTTGCAAAGTTCAAATAGTTACTGCAGTTTGTTTATGTGTTTGGCTGGAGCTGCTCGTTGCTGCAGTAATTCTGTTTTCTCTTTGTTTTCGAGCTCTTTCCCCTGTCTGACCATTCAAAGGAAGTCAGCGACAGAGGTTGCTGGATTTACATTTTATTTTACTGTCTTTAGAGAAATAATAGTTCATTGCAATTAAATGAAAGAGGACATTTTTAACACCAAGATAGGGACATTGCTGTCTACACCAGGCAACCAAATACAAGCTTTAACACACTTTACATTGATTTATATTTCACTTGTCACTTTAAATATTTTTTTATCCTGGTGCTTGTTCTTTAAAGACTGGTCTTTATGAATATGTAGTTTTCCTCAAAACCAATATATAAGAACCTTTTACAATCGCCTACTTTCCATTTTAATTATATTCCACTTTCCTTTGGAAGTTCTTGCAGCTGTCTCTATGTTAAACTCTCCTCCGTTCTTAACATCCTCTCTGCCTCAGAGGAACTCATCATGGGTTTTAGCAGCTTTGTGACTTAAATAGACTGAATCAGATCACACTGGCCTTCAACTGTGATCTCCTGAGAAGCAGCCAAGCTGCAGTCTCAGATGATGAATGGAGCTGTGATCCAGTCTGCCATGTGGGGGTGAAACCAGGTGAGCGCATAATTATAGCTGGTGTTATGGTTTTACGAAACGTTATTTAATTTGAAATCCAATATCTTGCTATTAGGACTTGCATGGCTTGCAAGCATCCATTGTCTTCCATCCATCCATCCATCCATCCATCCATCCATCCATCCATCCATCCATCCATCCATCCATCCATCCATCCATCCAAACCTCTTCTTTCCTAACTCATTGTTTCAGTTTTGCAATTTTTGTTCCAGGTTTGTGTTACGTAGAAGCTGCTTCTCCATGTTTGGTTCTGGTTGGGGTGCAGAGCAGACCAGAACCAGAATACCTGAGTGGTCTGGTAGATTGATGCAACGACAGGACTTAAATGTATTTTGGTGCTTAGTCCTTTAGACCTGGAAATGTTCTTCAGGTGATAGAAGGCTGACTTTGTAACTGTCTTTATTTGACTCTTCAATGTAAAGTGGTTGTGACAAAAATAGCTTGTGATGAGTCATTTCAAAAGTTTTCCACCTTGAGAAGATGGAGATTGATTATGGTTCCATATGTGTAAAGAATCAGAGCCCACCATGCATCAAAAGCTCAGTTGAAGTCCTTGTATTGGAGATTTTGTTATTTCAGCCATGATCCAAGTTTCATCGCATGGGGTGATGGATGGAAGGTTGATAGAAATTTGAAATCCAGAGCTTTGCCTTAACAGACTAAATCCAAACCCTCATTACTGCAGACAAAGCCTCAACCAAGATACTTGAATTCTCTTGCTTGAGGCAGAAGCTCAGTACCGACCCAGACAGAGCTGTCAGCATTTCTCTGGTTGTAAAGACTTACCTACTGAACCATAGCCTGACCCGTAAATTGAGAGGTTTGATTTTTGACTCAGCTCTTTCTTCACCACAACAAAACTGGTTGTCGGCATTCTGAGCATCTCAGTATTTTTGTTTTTTCTTATATATTTCAAAAAGACAGAGCTTTTTTTCTTGTTTCTTTAAAAGTGATATTCATTTCTGACTATTTTTAGGGAAATGTTGGTTTATTAAAATGTTCATTCATTCGAACAGAAGGAAAGTTCTAATTTTAGAGAGGAACCAGTCAACGCACATAATAACTCACTTTTAAGTGGGCTGTCAGAAATACAAAATTTGTTCTCATTCCATTAGTTGAAGCAATGAAAATATTGAAAGTGGAACTTTTTCAGCTACAAGGTGACTGGCAAAGGATATTAGCTGCACTGACATGCAGTAGCTGATCAGTGGATGGAGGGTTCAACACTCAGGTTGATATTAGTTCCTTGCTGTATTTTTCACTCTCTCTCTTATGGATATGACTTTAAGGAAGAGTTCATCTTCTGGAGATAGATCCCGACATATTACACTGCTTTGCTTGCACTCTCTTTGTCAATTTTTCTCAAGTTTTATGCACACGCAGCTGAAAATGATGTCAGGGTAGATATACAGACTGTGCTGAAAAGGAGAGGAAAAGAAGCCTGAAACCCAAATGTGAAGAAAAAATATTTTGAGAGACTTTCAGCTATTCTGAAGAACCTTTTTATTAAGTCTTCATAGGGGAAAAAATATGTAAATAAAGATGTAGTGGTTTTAACTTCTGTATAACTCTATAAAAACTGTTAAACTCCTTCAATAAAGCAAAGACTTAGCAAGCTACATGTAAACCTAATATATTGACTGTGTGTTCTTGAAACACATTGTGATTATGGTGTTTAATGAGGTATTAAAATTAAACCAAAAACATGTCTAAAAGCAATTAGAAAGCAACAACATAGAATTGGTTGAAAAGTTAAGCTGATAGTGAACAACCTATTTTCTCACTTCAAAAATCTATCAGTAGTAAGAAAAAAATAAACTGCATTTTAGCCAAAACACTTGCTGAAGTTAATTTCCTCTCTCATTTTACCTTTTGCACTTTAGCTGTTGGCTTTATCGCCTCTTTTCAAAATCTTCTTGACCCCTTGCCAGTTTATGTCATAAAAAATGGCAAGAAAAGTATGCTGTAGTTAAGTTCTAAATCATCCCACGCAAAGATTGCAGAATGAACTCAATGAACACAGACAGAAAAACATGAGGTCCAATTAATGTCTCTGCTGCAGCCCAACTCCCAGGAGCTCCAGATGCTCTGTGGGATCTCATTTTTGAAAACTCAAATGTTTTCTCAGTTGGCTTATTGCAGAAGAATGGGTTCGTAGAGGAATACTTTGCACACATTATTTATGCACTCAATACCTTCTCCTGCCAGTCATTTCTGGGATTACCATTCAAGTGAAGTTCAAACTTGCTTCCAGAGAAACAGGAGAATATTGTATTGATTATCTGTCTTTTTGAACAACCAAGAACATTTTCTTAGATTTTATTTGCTAAAGAAGGTTCTTCATTTTATTTTTATATAATTTCCCCTATCTACCATATAAATGATATCAAGCAAGAAACAACACATATTCACAAAAAATTATCAGTTTAGGAATGTAAAAGAACCTTAAAGCATGTTGGGAAACATTTTTTCATTATTAAACTATATCAATAAAAGTACTTGAAAGAAAAAAGCTTAGTATTTAGCAACTTACTATTTTGATTATGCATCCATTAATCTGTGGCCTTTTATATTGATGTTCTAGAAGGGCTCTGTTGACAGTCCCTTTTAGATTATTTTCATCCATGATCAACATGTGTTTAATGTGACTCACCATATACAAAAGCTTAAGGTTTGAAATTGACCAGCTGAGATTATACCCTTAATCCAGAATGTAGTGATAAATTCTTAACCTCTGAATTTTAAGAGTTAAAATGGTAATACTAACTACTCAATTGACACAGTTTAGCAATGCAAGTGTCTTGTTCTAACAAATAAATAAAAATAAAAAAATCCTTTCCTTCTCATAGTTAATGCAGATCAAAATCTTTATGGTGCATATTAAAAACATTTTAATGTTTAGTAACTGTTTTCAGTGCAAATAAAGCCACAGTCTCTATGTTATACTTGGTTTTATTTGGGGTTCGTCCCATATTGTTTTTGATCTTTTTAGTTATAATGTCTTTTTGAAAAGAGCTATAATGGAATTACTCCAAGTAATACAAAGTACATTGTTTTTTGCATAATTTTTTTATCAATTCCCTAATAATCTTGTCAAATTAACCACAAAAAGAAAAACAAATTTCCAGAAATTGTTGTTTTTAAAAGCAAACTAAACACTCATCTGTTCACTTCAGCTTATAGTTTTTTATATTTACTTATTGAATTTAGCGATACCTGAATTATTTGTCATTTATTATTGTCATTGTCATTTTAACTATTCATAATCATAACAAGTAGTGATATTTTCAAGTGGGGAATAGTAAAGATTTTGTAATCCGGCTTTTGTCTTTTTAAACTGTTTTTTTTTTTTTTTTTGGCTACTTTCAGTCAGTACCCCTTTAATTAAAGTGTTAGTACCCCACAGGCGATGCGTAGATACGCTCATGTGTATCTGTTAGTACCCTGTAAGTACTGGCATAGATACCAACAAGGTTAACAGAGCAACCTAAACCAGGGGTGTCTAAAGTGCAGCAGCACTGTCAGGTTTTATTTGTAATCAGTCTAAAATTATTACCAATATACTTTTTTTACAATGGAAAATTTTAGGTAAACACAAAGTATTCATCTTTTTACAACCAAGGTCTAACAATAAATATAACCACCTTCAGCCAGAGACTTTTCACTGAAAACCTAACTTTGCTACACCCAAATAAGCTTTTATTGAATTTATTAAACAAGCATTTTGAAAGAGCCACATCCTGTTAAATAATAACTGAAGATAAATTGATACCAAAGCTTGAAACAGCTCTGTGTTGCACCAGAAAAGATAGTAGGTACCCATTAGGGTGCATTCACTGCACTGTGGTAAACAGGCTTTTCTTCTGATACTCTGTTTATTAACATTCAACATGCTCAGCTCAGAGAAACCATGACCTCTAGCTCCAGCCAGAGCAGATTTCTTTCCTGGTTGAAATGACACACTCCACCGGCCCTACGCATATCTTTCACTGAAAGCAGATTTCTTTCCTCTTGGTCTGAGTTTTAATTGGATGGGTAAACTTGGGAAAAGCACTGCACCAGCAATTTCCCATAACCCCTAAAATCCCTGACCTACTAAAGTTGGCCCATCTGAACCGAGTCCATTATATGTGCTTAAAACTGGAAATGGGATTATGTGATTGCAAGACTAACCTAAATCTCCCACCTCTTTCAGAAGCTCTTTCTCTGTTGCGAGTTACTTAAGAGGCTTGAGGGTCCCCAGTGGAAGACATGGAGCTCCTTCAGTCACACACAAAGCGAGCCGATGAGCTGAGAGCTGAGGGAAGGCAACCTCACTATTCTCTCCATTACAATCCTCTGCTGCTGGACAAGGTTCACAGGATCAGCATCTCCACAGTTTTCAAAAACACCAACAGAGCTACTCTTTAATGTTTTCACAGTTTTATTTGTTTTATTCAAGAGTTATTAAAATATATATAATGCTTTGCTTTATTGTAAATGCACAACAAATACCACTTACTGTCATCTTTAGTGGTTGTATTTCAGCAGGAAGTGTGGAGTCAGTTTTGTTGTTTTTTATTTTGTTTATTTTTCTTAAAGATAACTGACAACAGTATCTGCTGCTGCTCTGTATTAAGTATTTTATAGCAAAATGAAACCAGAAAGTGTCTGAAATAAGATCACATCGACAGATTAACATTATTGGAAAAAGTTTGAAAATGAAGGGAAACATAATATATCATCATTAGGACTTCGTTAGGTACACTTGTTCTATTGCTTGCTTAAGGGGAAGTATTGTTTTTTCCATTCACATAGAATGATTTTGTAGCACAATCAAGTATGTTGCAAAAACGCTGCATACATTAAGTATGACTTGAAAGAGAAACCAAATTGAGCCACACCACTGCTTTGTCAGGCACATCAGATCACATGTTCTAACAGAACTTTTTCATTTAATTTTAAGTTCATCCAGTGTCTGCGGTTTTTTTTTTTCTTTGCAAAAAAATGGTCAGTTTCTGTCTTTAACACCATTTATTTTTGTTCATCTTTTTGTAGACTGACTATGAACACCATGACAATGTACTTAAATATACTTTTGGTTTGACTTGAAGAGTGGAACGGTGCGTCCCTCTGTCTTTATATGTTGTAGATGATGAAAATCGTTCTCCTCTGTAGCTCTTCCAGAAAGCCTTCTCTCTCTTGTGAGTGCATTTTAAGAATTGAGAACTGTTTTGATGTATTTGTGGATCAGAGGCAGAAGGATGGAGGAGAGAGGAGACATAAATGAAAAAAAAAAAAAAAGAAGAAGACCTTGAAGTTTTACTTTGACATAAGATACAGCTAAGTAGTACAGTATCCAAAGGGTGTCACAGATATCAGCTGCAACCTTCCTGGGTTCAGTGAATCATGAAAGAGTGAACCACTTGGATAGTTGATGCTTTTATCTCAGAACCCTACATGTGCTTTTAATATACTCGTCTGCTGAGTTTTGTGTATACACTCGATCTATTTTAATCAAATATTTTCTGTTAATGTGATTTGTTGTGCAAAAGAACTTTGAATCTTGAGAAGCTGACTAATAGTTCCAGGGCGGATAATATGCCAAGTTTTCCAATACAGAGCAAAATTACCAACTCTCCTAGACATTTTGTACTTTGTAGGTGCTAATATTACGTCCATCTAGTTGAAATATGAAAGACAGTTATTTGATGCACTCACATGCAGGGCAACTAAGGGATGGTATCAAGAAGCATTTTAAGGGCCTGACTAGCAGCAACAGATTGCTCATAATTCACTAAATTGCTGTGATGTCAGTAACCATAGGTCTGGGTTAGAGCTATTGAAATTAGATAAAAGCAAAAAAATATCATCTTAGCTAATTTTTGAAGCATTTTACTTTCTATGTTTGCATGTTACTAAGCTTAAAATAAAGGAATGTTAGGTCTTTTTTGAGTCTGTAACTTGGGTTTTGAAATTCTGTCCAGACCGTTTTTCACAATGAGCTTTTTTAAGGATGCCAACTCACACTTGGCTGTTACTGGTTTCATGATGATTTCCTAATTCCTGCATCTCATTTAAACTAATCTATACTCCCACGTCAGCAGAAGCAGCCGCAGAGTCCCTGCTGTCTGTCCCTGCAATGCCACATGCCAAACCTTTACAAGCAGCATGTGTGGTTTGAGTCCATTTACCCTTTTTAGTCCGCTAAGCACAACGAGGCCACTGAACTAAAACGTGGTAAAGATAGTGAATACAGTCTGTGCTGATAACCTGGAGTAAAATCTCACATTTTAGGTGACAGTTGGGCTTTCTACCATTGTGAACATCAAAAGCAGCAATTTTTTATGAAAATTCTCTTGAAATTAAGTAGACCTAGAAACATATTGTTTAATGGTTATTGTTAATGATCAAGCATTTTCTCTACTTTGTTTTGAGCTTAGCATTAATGCTCATGGTTTTCTCTTAAGTTATAACGTGTATGATTTTACTCTCACCACATCTACAGTATTCTTCCTTGGATGTACTGCTCCAAAAAAAAAAAAAAAAAACTCCA
The DNA here is from genome assembly GCA_903067095.1 of Girardinus metallicus. Lineage (NCBI taxonomy): Eukaryota > Metazoa > Chordata > Actinopteri > Cyprinodontiformes > Poeciliidae > Girardinus > Girardinus metallicus. Next base: position 21,760 of record CAEGAE010066773.1, on the reverse strand, counting down.
CAAATTTGTAATAATTCTCAAGTTTAAAAACATTAAAAAACCTTCAGGTTGATCTTTTGAGGTGTACCATTGGTGCTGGGGCACTTGAGCGTTAGTTTTGTCTTATTTCAAGTCCACTAAGATACTTGCAGTAGAAACTAGACTAAAAGTACTTGGTAAAATTTTGCAGTGAATCATTTTTAGAATAGTGTTTGTTGATTGTAACGATGTGCTAATTTATCCCATAAATAGCTATCCTTTGTCTCCAAACAAAGCTTCATGACCAGTGACTTTAAAAAAGGTGCTTTTAGAATCTGGGTAATATTTTTCAAATGAACTCATTACGTTTACGCTCATTAATGTTGTTTAAAACCTACAATTGTACAACTGCTGTGAATTCACAAAAATTGAAAGCCTAATTCTGGAATCACTTTATGCAAAAATGCAAATGGATGAAAAAGAGTCACTCCATTTAAATTTATTACGGCTCTCCATAGAGGCACACTGCTGTGATGATCACATACCCGACTGTTCCACATGTGCTCAGCTGTTCAACACACACCAGCTGGACACCATGAATGCTCCGGGGCAACAGATAGCCTCTATTTGTTTTCCTCAGCTGGAACTCATCCCAGTCCAACAAGTTCAGTCTGAGCGAGCAACAGTGAAAGAATTTCAGTAGAAATAGTTAGTGGCCTGTGGTTAGATACGATACACTCAAATTTAGCATTTGACGTTTTTATGCTTTTATTTTTGTGAATATAAGTTTTATTAAAAAAACCTTTGCGGAAATAAAGGTTTGTAATGACCCAGGTCATGTTGCTATGCTGTGGCTGTTGGCCTGGTTGAGTCCGTTAGTCCCCAGCCTTATGAAACTGTTTTTTTTTATTCCAACCCGAGATATCCTGCAGCATATTTAATGATCCCCTTGCTTTTTTCATTTAATTAATTTTGTAAATTATATTCCCGAAAACCTTCTCCTCCTATAGTGCTCCCCTGAAGTCTTTATTCATTATAATAAATGAGGCTTTTAAAGCTTTAAGGCGCTTCAAACCCCAAGTGCTCCAATCAAACCCTTTTTACATGGCTGTGCAATTTCTATCAAAGCATGAATGGGTTTATATAATACTCATCTGAAAATTAAATGTGCTCTTTCTTTGAGACAACCAGTTTGATCCATATATTTAGACTCCATTAGTTGTTTTTCCCCATTTTTTCTCCTATCAGGATAACTTGATGCAATTTAAAACAAACAGCATAGCGGCACCACAATGTGTGACAATTTATTTTAAGTGCACTTTGCTTAGTTATAAATACATTTAGCAGCAGATTGTCCGGCTTTTTAAAAAATCATCAAGGCCATTTAGACTCAAGGTTCTATAAATCAGATTTTCTTCTTTAAAATATAATATTCCCATGAAGTTCATTATGTCTGCATTCAAAATAAACTTTAGGTCCTTCTGTTGTGAGACACAAAATATCTAAAATTGTGTGTCTAATTAAAGAACCAAAAAAATTAAATCAATATAATACACCCATCAGTTAGATTTTAATCATGTTTTTCAGACTATGCATTTACAAATTAATAATCCAATAACTGCTGGATTAGTCATCAAAATAAACAAAGGGTGTTAATTAGTAACTCTTGAAATATTTTTCTTATTAAAATTATATGCTTTTGGCCTTTTTCAGCTTTTAGAAAAATAATTGTCTGTACAGTGTTTCTAACTTCCATTGTTAGCAGCAAGACAGAAATTCATTTGAACTTTTTTCTTTAACTGAACAACAGAAAACATGCTTGGAAGCCAGTCATATGCATAAGTCATCAAGCATGGCTAAATGTATTTTTAAGTCAACAATTGGCAGTCCCGCCAGTATTTTGCTATTCCACAATTGTGGAAATTCACATAAAATTAACAGATTGGTGTATTTTATTGTGCTAATGGGTAATTGGAAGTTTATTGCAAATTTTCTGCAAAGATGGCCCAAAGCATAAGTTACTGCTAACTCCCATCTGCATGTGGCTTTGGTTCTTCTACCACACTGCTGACTCAGCTTTACTTGAGTAAAGTCCAGGATCAATGGGACAAATAGTACAAATAGGACCATTTAAGTTCTTTAAAGAATAAAAATAATAGTGTGTGCAATTTGTCTGCTTGTTACTTTTTCTCTTATTTGTCAATTTTGGAAGAGGTTTAACAAGGAAACAGCATTAATTGCAAATATTTCTAAAACAGCACCCTCATTTTAGGATGAGGTGCTATCAAAAAACGTGTGTTTTCAAAATTGACATTTTTCCATTGAGCCAATTTATTTTCATAAATCCAATTTGACCAACTTTATAATCAACAGAGTCGCAGCTACTGATTCTACTGCAATGTTTGTGGACAAGCTTTTGAGTCAAAGTTCTCAGATAGAGTTTAATTTAAGAACTTTTTTTATCTGATAATCTGACTCTGCTGATCTGAAGTGCCCTAGAGCAACTCTGGCAGAGAGCGAGGTGGCTGTTGGTTAGCTCTTTCAAATCAATGGCCATGGTTCTCAACAGAAAGAAGAGGTGGAATAATCCCTTCAGGTTGAATGTGTGTTTTGCCCTCAAACATAGGAGTTTAAGTGTATTATGGTCTGAATAGACGATAGAAGAATCATGACAGTGTAGCTACAGCTGAGAGGAATGTTCAGGCTTCAGGAACAAGTTCAATATCTTTCATTCTCGTCAGCACAAAAAGTAAGTGTATGAAAGGTTTTTGAAGTAGAATTAAGGATAAAAACTGACCCCAATCTTTAATGAACTGACATAAATCTAAATGATTTAGAGTTTTCTTTCGTCTCTCAGGTGTGATTATATACCTAACCCCATACTGTTTTGACTTGAAATGAAAAACCCAGACACAGTTCAGTTTTACTTCACTTCACGCTTTGTTTTGCTGGAACTCGACATAATCAAAGTGTCATTTCGTAGTTCCTCGCAGCTGAGCTATTTTAGTCTGGGAGTAATAACTGGGAATTATGCTGCCACTGTCGTCTTTGTTTTGCAGCTTTTTTACAGCTGCTGACGTCACAGAACTTATTACCTCTTTACATCAAACCCCAGCAGTGAGCGTCTCACAACCAGGAAAGAGATTTTATTTTTTCTGCTTACTTTCAAAATGCTGATCAAAGCAGCCAGGGTTTTCACAAAATTAAAATGAGAAAATAAACAAAACAAAAAGACTAGTTCTCTGCATCCACAGCAGGAGTGATTTATTGTTTTTCATGGCTCACATTTAAGCCTCATTAAATGGAGCTACTGTGAAAATCGAACTTCTGCTGCCTCTTTCAAATTGCCAAAAGCACCAAATCCCATGTCTAACTGAGACTAAATCTGCTTCATTTACAATGTTTTTGTTTTGTTTTTTTTTTTTAGGGAGTGTAGCTGCATTAAATCCTGCTAAATATTGGAGAGTTACACACTTGTAATTTTTTTTGTTCACCGAGGGAGAAAACTAAAGATGAATGATCAACAAAGGCTGTTAAGGATCATTTTCATGTTAAATGTTGAATCTGCTATATGTTTAAACTCTCACATAAACAAACAGAATTTTGGCTCTAATGTTGGTTTAGCTCTTTCAAAGTAAGATTGTTACTCTCTGGTGGGGTTGCTTTCTAAATAAAGAATAAAACAAATAATTGAATGATTTCTGTAACATTCCTGGGCTGTGGGGTAATCAAAAGAAGTGACGTTATCCTTCATTCTGCTCCAATTTCCTTCTGCTCTAACAGCTTGTGTGCAGGCGCTCTTCAGGTATACCCACAGGAAACACATGAACAGTGTCATGTTCTGTAGGCCGTGCAGAAGCTGAAGCTCCTGTCACAAACACTTTAGGTCAAAATGTCTGTACTCTTACCAAACCAAAGACAGGCTCCTCAGTCTCAGTGAGAAGGAATCTACTTCAGAGGTCAGCATAAGTCAAAATCACTCCCAGGCAGGGCGCAGTGGAAGCGTATACACCGGTCCTCATCTGTCAGTGTTCTTATTTGCGTGTCATGCATATTTTCCATGAGTGTATTAAGGCTTTCAGCCACCTGACTGAGTGTGTGCAGCTGTCAGAGGTACGAAGAGCATCGTTCCAGAGAGTGTAGCTGTTGAATGAATAATGAGTTTGACCAGGAAGTGAATTATAAATGAACACATGAAATGTTTACATTATTCAGTGCTCAAAATGTTTCACAAGAAGAAACATCCAACTTCGGCCTGCAGAGCTGCTGAGTGCAGCTACAGCGGCCTCTGCAATTATTGGTAACCCTGGGTGTCAATAATTTTAATAAAGGTATTAAAATTGCTGTTATGGAAACTTGGTGACCCTGACATGATACAATATTAGGCTCTAATGGCTCGACACATGAGACCACAATCATTTCCTACCAATCTTGAGTGATGAGGTGACAATCGCCAGCCAAGCGACTTCTGAAATTCGTGAATGTGAAATTTTCATCTTGTATGCGTAGATTTGCAGAAACTAGAAACAGAAGTTGAAACATGTTCAACCGTCATCACTCTAGTTTCTGTCGCAATCGTGTCCCATGCGTTGGGTTCACCATGACCGGTATAAAATGTTTGCATTTCATGGTCATCCATCGCTCCGCATGTATCAACCCCATAATAGTGAAATTTAGATGGTGCTGTCAGACCATGACATTTGCCACGATCCTCCTGAGCTTTATGCTAAGACCACAGGAGAGCAAAATATTCCCTTTTACTTTTAGATCTTTTAATTAGCGCTGTCAATTGATGAAAATATCCAATAAGATTAATCTGTATGCTTAACTTTGTAAGCTTAAAATGTAAATATGCACATTTTCAAATAATGTTTAAGATGTTTTATTGTCTCAGTTTTCTAAATTTTCCTATTCAGGAAGGTTGAAAAGAAGTAATTTTGTTTCAAACATTAATTTCACAAATGTAAACTATAAACTGTTTGTTCTTCAGAAGAAGGATAATTCATCATGCTACCTTGGTTTTATTCAAATGTCCATCGCTGTGTTGTTTAAAAGCAAAATTTGCAGCTGAGTTCACCTGTCTGACTCTCCTCATTCCTCATTTCATAGGTTTGCAACTCTGCATCACTGACCGCAGTACAAGACCGTGTAATATGCTGCTTTGAACCAAGAAATCCTGGGCGGAAGAGAGGTTTTTGGGTAAAAAAAAAAAGGTGAAGCAATTAATCTGCATTATGTAATAGTAACGCGTTAAACTTTTTAGATTAATCAGATACATTAACGTAGTTTTAATATTGATAGGGGAACCATAAACAAACCCACTTTTAATCTCTGGTGATAATAGTGGTGTGTGTGTGGTTCTCATGTCTGTCAGGGACTGGAGTTGAAGGATGAGCAGTTTGAGGCCCTGATGGACCATGAAACAGTCAGGACCAGAGGATAGATAAGATGGAGGGCTCATACGTCACCCCGATCATCATGTCTTCAGCAGAGACTGGATATAGTGTCTCTGACAATTTGATGTGAGGCTGGAGCTCTGAATAAAACAGTGTTGGCTTGAATAACAATGATGATAATGACAGCTTTTTGGAGATAATGAGGATTAACTCAACTTTGGTAGAGACTATAATGACAGCACAGGGAGAGAGGCTGATGATGTTGGCACCTCAGGTAGACAAGATGAAAATGAAGTCCTAAAAAGGAGAATGAGGATGGTGATAGTGGCTAACGTCCAAATGGTTGTGAAAAAGATGGCCTTAGTGATGATGCCTCTGATTCTGGTGACTCAGGCAGAAAGGACAAAGATAACGGGAAGGATGTACAGAGACTAACAGACATTAAAGCTAAGAAGGACTTTCTAAAACTTTCAGTTCTGCATCTACTGTGAGATGAGTGGCTACTCTATCCATCAAGTGACAATGATACCTGAGTAAAGGTGACTCTGATGAAGGTGATTTTGGTGAAGAGGACTTTGATGAAGGAGGCTCTGGTGAAGATGGCTTTCTGTACTGGTGATTATTGAGCCTCAGGCATGCAAAATATTTTAGTGTGTGTATCCTGGTGAATCAGGACGTAGAGGTTTGGTAGCTAACAGAATATCTGGCAAGGAACTGAAGAAAACTGGGATTATAAATCCTTGGGGGGTGATTTCTGGAATAAAAAACAGATTAATTGATTGTCTGCAAATTTGAAATAATAAATGACCAAACAAAATAGACTCTAGAAGGTGAGAACACCTGAAAAGGACATGACCAAAGACATGAATGACAAAGAAAAGCCAAACCCAAATGTCCTTCAGACAAAATGACACACAGCTAATGGAAGTTCATATTGACTTTAAGACGTTATAACTAGACTAAAAATTGCATTTTCAGAGTCTTTTAATGCTATTGAAATAAGTTTCCAAGTTTTTTACATTTTTTAAAACCATTTTTTGGAGCTAGATTGTTATTTGTATGCAGAAAGCTCAGAAAGCTGATAAAAATCCTTCTTTTATGAATAATCATCATGATGGCTGATATTCACACCTCACTCCAAGATACACTTTCATATTTCAAGATGTTTTGTTGATATGCATATGACTGTGTTGCAAATAGCAAGAAAAGTAACGCATAATTAAAATGCTTTTAGAGGATTGAATGTGTGTTTAAATCTGCCATTCTTGCATGTGGATATTTTTAAGAGGATGATTCAATTAGGAAAATAATAAGTGATGCCTTGCATGCAAAAACAACAAGAAAAAGGCAGAACTGAAAAGTTCTCACTGCCCTGAAACTTTTAAAATCTTTCCTGTTACACCAAACAGAATGACAGACTGACATCTTTTCTGCCTGGGAGACCCAACATGTCTGAATGAAAAGCCGAAACCGATAAAGCAAGAAGACACAGCCGCATCTTTGGGGAACTTGTTTGATTCCTATGGAGCAAAAAAGGAGAAATTTCTACAAAGTGAGAACTGATGACAAATTTAACTCAGGCAAAGATGAAGCTTCTCACAGACACACAATCATGGCCATCGACGGCTCGTCAGGGAGTTATGGGCAGAGTGAGCTGCGTTTTTCGGGGAAGTGAAGGTCAGCCGCAGCTCGGCTTTTATGTGTGCATCAGACTGAAAATTGCTTCTGCATCAGTTCTCTGATCTGCTGACTTTAAGTAGGTACACGGTCACTCCATTATGTGTGTGAAATACACACGTTTTCATCACTGATAACGAGACTCAGCAGGAGTGGGAAGGACAAAGTGTGACTGAGCAAAATCCGACAATTTGAACATATCAAGTGTACACATGACCATAAGTTGTTTGGTGTTTTGTGCTGTTTTTACCATTATTTCACTCTTTTTAAACCCCTTTTCCCTCTTTGCATCTAAAGCAGTCATCCAGTGGAACTGTGGAGCTGTGTGCTTTCTTTATAAAAATACTGGAAATGAATTGTTAAGAGCTTCTGGTTGTTGCTGAATAAAACCAGTGCAGACTTGAAAAACAACTCCGGTTCACATTACGAAACTGACTTAAACCTATCTGGCTAAAAATGAACCGAATGCAAAGACAATACATGAGTGTTTTCTGCCAGGTTGGACCCTGTTTGCGCTCAGATTTTTCTCAGTGCTTTGTGGCCAGGAAGATGTCATAAACATACATACATCTGATGAAGGTTGTTGGGTGAAAGAGTTTTTAGAAGACAATGACATAATGCCACTATTTTCAGGTTTTAACACCTGAAAATTGCAGTATTTGTTATATTTTCATCCGATGTGATTCTCTTTGACACCTTACTGTGTCAAACAAACCAAACTCTTCGAAATGAACACAACTTCCTCTTTCAAGAAATGTAAACAAAAGTGAAGTTGTGTGAGATTTCAGCAGTTGTAGGATTTCTCTTTTGTGTTTGGCAAAAGACCACAAGTCATTTCATTAGCTAGAGGTAGACACTCACATTTGTTCTGGTTGCATTTACCCAGAATGCCCTGTGCCATAATTTGTTTGCTGCTTTTTGGGACGATTTCATGTCTGCCCGGGATTCACATATGCATTGGAACCACAGCAAAGTTCACCTCGACCAAACTGAGACCTGGGTGGACCAGAGTTCACTTCTTTGGTTTGCATCAGAGTTCCATTATGCATGTACACCTCCTCTAACAAACCAAACTTAGAAAGTCAAAGTAGAGTGTGATTAAAGCAGATTAAATAAAGCTAGTGTGAATGCATCCTTAGCATTTGCAGATTTTTCCATTGCACCACATCACAGAAAGCAGCGTTGCATTGAACTCTAATGACTGTGAAGCTCTGACTTTAACACATTTTTAGCTGTTTACTGTACATTTTCTATTTTTCAAACTATTTTCTATAAACTTTTGAGATGGTTTTGTGGGAAAACCCCAGCAGATCAGTGTTTTTTCAATCCCAACCCTGGTCTCTCCAGTTAAAGTTCCTCACATCACTTTTCTTTCTTCCCCATGTGTTACCTCAGATCCTTCCTCCCAGCAGCTGTAAGACTTTATGAGCATCACTGCTTCCAACAAACTAAGTGAGTCTTTAGAACTGCCCTTATTTGAGGTTTTCTCACTTCAAATAAGAATGCTGCTGTTATTTGCAGAACCCTGTTTGAACAGTTTATTTGGTTTGTGTAAACAGTCTGTTGAGTTTTATGTACATATATATCCATGCATTCCTCTTGGCTGCATGTTATCTTTAATCTGAGTATGCTTTTCTTCAAACACAAAATACTTCTTTTATTATATTTTGAAGTTGTCCTTACTGCAGTTTTTTATTCTTATTTTTGTATGTTTTATCAATGTGTGAAGATGCATGCTCCCACTTATGTGAAATTTAGCTTTTGAGGATTTGAGAAAAAGTTTTATATTCTTGGGCTGACAAAAAGGCAAACTACGTTTTGCTTTCATTCTGTAGGTGCACTGAGGAGAATTAAAATAATCAGTGTCATCAAGTGTGCGCTCAGCTTTTACTTTCCTGTTACTGCAATGAGCGAAAGCCTGATGGTGGTATTTTCATCTAAAACCGTTTCTATGGCAGCACTTCTTCCCGTTCTTTTCTCCAAAATGCTTCCTATATCTGCTTCTTTTCTTCTGTCATTGTTTAGTCCTCTGCTGTCCATGTAACGCTCATTGTTTTTTCTACCTCAACTTTATTTAAGTCCATTCATTCTTTCGTCTTTGTGTCCAGGAGCAGCCTGGGTTAGACTGTATTTGCCAGAACCAAAAGTGGCAGCAGGGCCATTTTTATCAGAGCCTTTCCAGGCGGCACAAAAACCTCATCTCAAAACAACAAAGTCCACCGTGGCACACATGGCCAAACACGCTCAATTAATTAGAGCAGTTTGGGAGCCGCTCACCTGCTCTAGCAAAGGTCACAGAAACATGAATGGAATCAAAGCTTGGAAGACTGAAACTTCAGTGCATTCAACATTCATTTTCTTCTTTAAAAAAAGCCTTGCTTTTTGGGAAGTGTTCAATAATAAAGTGGTTTCCATAACAACTGAAATGGATGAAGTTTAGAGTTGGTAGCAGTTTCATAATGTCATGAATTGCGGTGTGGAGGTGAGGGAGAACGCAGGCAGGCCCAGGTTGTAGATTTGAAATGATGGTTTTAATAATAAATTGACAGCTCAGAACAGTCCAAGAAACAGGCAGTACATGAGAGCAAAAAGCAAGACTCAGCACCAGTAGCAACTGATCAAGACTGCAAACAAGAGTTGAAGCTGACACAGGACTTATCAGTACCACTGTGACAACAATTGACACTAGACAAGACATTCAAATAGGACCAGACAAGGACAACAGGTGGAACTTAAATACACAGGAGGTAATCAAGGGAACTCATCACAGCTGGGAACAATCAAGGGGGAATGACAGGACAGCACAGAGACTCACAAGAAACAGAACCTAAAATAAACACAGAAAAAGCCCAAATCCTTACACATACTGGGGGAGAAATCTCCTGTAACTTCAGGTAAAGTTCAGGCTCCTGTTGAAGAAAACTTTAAGACACACACCTGCACTCAGCTCTGCAGGGTGAGAACAGAAAGGGACTTGCTCGGTTGATCAGACTGATTCACAGTTCATCCTCCCTGACTCGCAGGCAGCAGACAAAACAATGAGCCACTGTGCTGTCAGTTTGATGCAGGTCAGCAAAGTGCATCAGAGGCATCAACACCGCTCAGGTTACTGAGAGAAATACTTCATTTAAAGGGATCTGCAGACAGTTTTCAGTGTCTCGTTTAAAGCTTGGCAGCAATTTCAGAAGTACCCATAAGATTGACAGGCATACAGTACCATCAAAAACTATTTACACTGAACATTTTATATATTTTTGGCATAACACAATTTTCAATTAATTTTATTCTGATTTTGTAAGCATGGTTCATTTTCCTTCCACTTCTTTGTGTTTTTTTTTTCATACATAATGGTAAAAGAAACATTGAACTTTGCCGTGGTAACACAACAAAATGTGAAAAACTTCAAGGAGTGTGACTATAAACCACCTCTGTCCATTTTTACTGACAATGATTCACAAAAAATAAAGAAAGAGGTCTCTTAGGGGTCTTTGTAAATCACTCAATTCTCACACTGAGGTTTGGTACCAGAAACAGCAACTGCTGCCATTACTGTTGATTCAGAACCAAGGACAGAGATGTTTCCTCAGGACTCAGAGGAGGCATAAAAGACCCAACATCAAAATGCTGCAGGAACATTTTCAATAGCAACAAGAGTAAACACTCAAAGCAATGTAATGATTAGCTCATAATTAGTTTATAATGTATGCTTAACATTGTCAAACATTCGCCAGACATAAGCAGTCACAAGCTTTTCAATCAGTTATGTAGTATCTTAGAGATGCAAGTCTAACAACTTTTATACTCGGGGTAGTTAAATTTATTTATATGTGCCTTTAAAGTTTTTAAAGCACACTTTGTTAAGAATTACTACTTTATATAGTAGGACAGAAAGATGATCTGATCTTCAGCTTGTAAGATTATTCAGATCCAACCAAAAATGAACAAAACAAACAGACTTCAATGTCCTTATTCAAAGATTAAGCCAAAATGGATCATATAATTGCACAATTTGACATGAAAAATAAATTTGCTTAATGGAAGCAAACCAATCTCCAAAAAAAAGTTGCATTTTGGATAAAGTTTTGGCACTAGGATGACGTGGTTGTTGGGCCGTATCAAAATTGGTGTATTTTGCAAAACTGCAATGGAAAACTTTTCTGACATCACGAGTCAAATGATCAGTGACTGTGTGTCACTGGCACAAACCACAAGCAGAAGACGACAGGAAGTGGTAGGAGGATGATGGCGAGCATGTTTTTAATGAGTAATCACGTGAGCAAACTTTTTCATGTTTGATTTTAATTCACGTGTGTGGAAGCACTTCAATTGTGAAATTGGTGTTTTTTTTACAATAGTGGAATATTGGTAAAGTTTTTCTCACATTTGCAATGGAAATGCATATAGTAACGCTCTGTAGTGTTTTTTGTCTGACTTCCTTCAGCTCACCTGTTCAGTATGCCATCAATGCTGCTCAGGCCTGTTTATTCATTTATTCATTTAAGTCAGGTGTGCAGCAAGAGTGAAGGTTAGGAATCTTGGTTATAACGAAATGGAAGCTGTGAAATAGGCATTGATTTACACCACATGTGTCCAACTTCAGCCCTTTGAAGTTGGACACATGTGGTGTTACAAAAGTTACAAAAAGTTATTCTGTAACTTTTGGATGCATTTGAATCAAATGACTGAATTCCTTCATCAGAATTTCATTCAGCTCTGCAGTATCTGGATAACGAGACATTCATTTCCTCCTGGTGTGTTACAGAACAGATCCACCTAAAAGTTGTAAGACAGTAGCTCTCCAAGACTGGACTTTGCCACCCATGATTTCTTCCTTTATACCATTTCTGAAACTATTTTTAAATATTTAAAATACAACAGGATTTTAAGGAAAACACATAAAGAAATTAGAGGATTTGGAGCATTAAAACCACAGATTAACTGGTATTATAGAGGCGGTCAAAATGATGATCATCAGTTAATCCGGTCTATTTGATAAATATCTGGTTCCCCTAAATCTCATGGAAGCAGCAATGTTTGCTTTTTATGCATTTGAAGATTGATTAGAAAGTACATTCCTTTAGTGTAACAGTAGTGTTACAAATGTGCACAAAACTTTGATATTCTTCTAAAACCCACAATTTCACAATTGTGGGTTTTTAGAAATGAAATAACACATAAAATAACCATGTGTTATTTCATGGCGTTTCCATGAAATAACACAAGTAAAGTCAGACGTGAATAAATTTGTTCATGCAACAAGTCATTAAAAACATTCTGCGCCATTGTCCTCTGACAAAATAAAATAAAATGAAATGGAAATAGGAAAATATCCATTTCCTGTCTTTGTGGTTGGTGCCACTGGCAACATTTGGTCTTTGATCACGTGACTTGTATTATGCAAAGAATGTTTTTCCATTGCAATTTTGAGCAAACTTATTTTCAAAATGTCACATTGTGCAATTATATGGTCAATGAAACTGCAGCTAGTAAAACTTTAAAATTAAACAGAACTTTAAAAGCAATTACAAGAAATAAGACAATAACGGAAGAGAAAAAAAACACAACTTCCTTCCTCCAGAACAGGAATGTACACAATTCTACTCCATTTTCTCTCTAACGTTTCCCATGGCTCTGAGAATCAGAAAGATCACCGGTAATAGACGATCAATTAGCTCTCAGTAAATGTTGCTTTTACATGAGCAGCCTTCATATAGGAGCCATAAATGTTTCCAGCTGCTTGTCAGCTTATTTCTTTAATCACAGAAGAGATGATTAGATGTGATAATTTGGGAGACAGTAGCTGCTAGTGGTGAGTGATGGTGGGAGCTCAACAGAAGATAATGGACAGTCCGGCTCATCCGGCCCTCTTTGTTCAGACTTGACCAACAGCTGTGAGGTCTGCAGGAACACAATGGAAAACACACAGTCCTTAATAAGCGTAATGACTGTCCTTGTAATGGACAACGGCTTAGGCATCAATTTAAGCAGCCACTGGCAAGCTGAGCTGAGCCGCAGCTCTGACAATCATGGCGACGCCACAGCTGCCAGGATAAGTAGCTCAGCCTCCCCCAAGGACAGGTCGCCTAAATATAAACACGTTTCTCCTTCGGATGTGTGAAACGGCACAAAATAAACACTTTCACCTGAAATAATGAGTTCACGAGATGGTATGAAACAATTAAAATCTCCAGTTTTCATACAGATTATGAATGCAGCATTATAGAAAATACAACCAACAAAATACTGGTGAATTTTAGAAAAATAGGGCAGTGTTATATTTATATTTATTAATGTGTTCCTGCTGAATGAAGCTTATTGGTTTCAAAATTCTGTTTTATTGATACATTGTTGATCTACAACAATGAATCAATTTTATGCTATGTTGGTCTACATGGCATAAAATAGGAACCAGTGATTAAAAAGCTGCACCTTTAAAATGTTCTGGCAGTCTGAATGACCTGAATGTAAGGACACACTTTAAATGAAATACATATTGTCCTATGTTGTATAAATTTGACTGTCAGAAGTAAAAAAAAAAAAAAAACCCTCTTTCCTTTTTAAAACTGTTCAAATTGCCTTTTCATTGTAGCGTTGTCATGGAGACCCTCAAAATCTCTAACATGTTTCAGTAGACACTCATTTCTCAGGCAGACAAACAGATCATAGTTAACAACAGGACTTTATGAAGAAATGTCATACCTGTGTTGAATCAGCAAATAACATGACTCCACCTCAAGCCTCTAACGAGGTTCAGGCCTGGAGCCTAAAGTCCAAATAGATTCCCCTGATGTGGTTTCTTTTCCAGTGTTCTGTTCCAAGCTACTCAATAGTTTGAAGGTGATAATATTTTGATTACCACTGTAGTACAGTGCAAAAAAACAAGAATTACCAGTAATTATCCTACAACTACAAATCCTATCTTCTGAAGGTTTCTGTACAGTTTTGTTGATGGATGATTCACTCCAGGTGGAGCAGTCCACCAGAGGGTTATTTCCCTGACAGATCTTTGGGATCTGTGTGTTTGAAAGGCTTGTAGGTAAAATCATATGGCGCACATGTCTTGATGATTGACGTAAAAGTTCTTGAAAAGTCAACAACTCAACGCAATCAGCTGTTCTTTCATAGGGTGATAACTTTATATCAGTTGGTATTACGAAGTGAAACAACTGGCCAGGGGCTATTGGGGGACTTAAACAAATTAAAGCACTTCTTCAAAAGACTGAAATTATTTTTTAAAACAGCTTCATATGTCATCTGCCATATAAGGAGAAAAGACACTTACTAATAAACCAGAATGAATGAGTGATTTGTGGCTTTAATTTTTACTATTTAAACCGGACTGACTGACTGGGGCTTCATCTGCGCTGCTCCAGTTTGTAGTGATGAAGAAAGAGCCAAGCCAAACAGCAACGCTCTTGATTTGCCAGCCAGTCTACATTCTCACCTACAGTCATACAATATGGATCATGACCGTAAAAATGAGACTGAGGATGAACTCAGCTTTAGAGATAAAGTGAGGAGCTCGGTCAGCTGGGGGAGAGCTTTAAGTAGAACTGCTGCTTATCTGACTGAAATAAAATCTGTGTTTCAAATATTTGATTCTTTGGTGTTCTTTAAAATCTTGAACCTTCATGTAGTTAAAAAGCGATGAACTACTATCAGCAAAACACTTCAAGTCTTTTTCAGTTTGGCATTTGACTTTGATTTTTCTTTCTCTCACACACACACACGTGTTCACGCAGAAGTCACCATAGAAAATCCATAACATACCAGAGAATTCTATTAATGATACAGCGCCAAAGATTCAGTGTTTCTTTACCTACAACTGCAAAGGATGCATAAAAGCAGATATCGTGTGCTCTGTGATTAAAGCAGAATGTTGAGCCAACCAGACTCCCAGTCCAACCACAGTAATGCTCACTTTCACGAGGTTCCAGAGGAAAAACAGAAGTAATGGGGGAGAAAGTATCACAATTCATCCAAAGTTTCTTCTGTGACAGCTGATGTCTGAGTCTAATGTCAGCTTTATTTACAGAGAGGCTGGAGTTTGCCTGAAAGAGACGCAGAGGAATGACTTTGGATAATTTGTGCAGAAAGTGTTAAAACACAGAAGTGTTTCACTCTGACTCACAAGGTCAGGTTCACTCTGAGGAGTGTTCAGATGTGGGCCTGCTTCGCTTGACTTAGATGAATAATATATTGCAGCTTTCTGCATGCACTTCTTCACCTTCTGCCTTGTTCCTCCCACAGCATGAGCCTTGTTCTGGGTGGAGCAAAAAATACACTTCGAGTCAATCAATACAATCCCAGGTGATGGTGTTTATTATTTCTTTCTTCACTCCTTCTGCCTCCTCCTTACCTCTATTTCTTCTGCTCTCTGAGTGTTCGAAGCAAATTTTTTTTTTGTTATCCTTCCCAAGGTGCTGGTTTCTGTTTTTATTCTATTTATTTTTTCTTTGAGCACAGATGCAACACAGCTATGTTCGTTCAATTCAGTTTTTTTAATATAGCATCAATTCATGGCCAATGATTTTACTTCTTATCAAAAACAAGAATGCGTTCAAAGAAATCGTATTCACAGTTACTGGTTACCAAATGGATCCAGTTCCTGATCTGAATGTTCATCCGTTGCAAAAGGTAGCATCAAGTTGAGCTCACACACACTAAAATTGAAAAAAAATATATATATTGGTGTGACAACTGCAGAGCATTAAGATACTTTATCATGCTTTTTTAATAGTTTCAGATTTTCTTCATGTATTTTACTTAGTATCTGTTATTGTAAACACTGTCAAGCATGTCTGATAACTGACAACAGCTTTGTTTCCATTACAAATGTGAACAAAACTTTGTCAATATTCCATCAGTGCTGAAAAAACACCACAATTTCAAAACTGTTGTGTTTCCATTAAATGAGAAATGCAATTAAAATCCCATATGAATAAGCTTGTCATGCGATGTCATTAAAACACATGCTGCACCATCATCCTCCAACACTTCCTGTCTTCTGCTTTGTCTTTTCCACCAGCAGCAACATCCGATTGTTGATCACATGACTTGGCTGATGCTAAAAAAAGTGTTTCCACTGCAGTTTTGCAAAATACACAACATACATAAAGAGTGCTAGTGCCAATGCTGAATTATAAATATGTCTTCTATAACTGTTTATATCCGTCATCGCCATGATTTCTATTTATACCATACATGAAGAAGCTAATTCAAGTGTGATTCTAATTTTATTTCTTATTTATTTGAAACACCACAGTTGCGAAATTATGTTTTTTAGACATCAGCAGAATAAACGCACATTGAGCACATTTGTAGCTACTGAATTTAGATGAACTCTTACACATCCTATAAAATAGACTTGTTTCCACCACAGTTTGCTACTGTTGATGCAGGGAGTGGCCATATTGAAATATGAAGTTGGTATTACTGGTCATAAGTGGGGCGAGAGATAATTGCTGCAAATTTCCCAATGGAAAATGTGACTTCTGAGGGCATTCCAGCTGATTTTTTCGTCTGGGCAGTCGGATTTTCTCATTTCAGAACTCAAAAGTATTTAATCCCCTCTCCTTCATTTGCTCTTTGTTGGATTCTTCTGTTATCTTCATGAACACAGTCCCTATTAGTTCCTACTCTTTGTATCCTCATTGTTATTTTGTTGTTTTATCATTTTTCTTTAAATTCAGCCTGTTTGCATTTGGGTGAAAGAACCACCACACCTCTTGACATTCATTTTTACTCAAATCCACTTCTTAATTAGCAGTACCATCTATAGAGTGAAAACAAAATCCGTATGAGGCAGCGTTAGCTCCTACATAACCTCTGTTGAACAAAGAGACAAGATCAAACCTGAAACATCTCCAGAGAGAAAAAACAGAGATCATCTTCAGACATACATGTTAAAAGCAGCAAAGATTGAAGACGATTGTTAAATGGGGAGCAGTGGAAGAAGCATAGTGAGAAAATGTGATCAGTATGTCCTCATGTTTACTCATAATGTTTGAGCGGATGCAGCTAAAAGACATTAGGGTGTATTCAGACACATGTTTGCGCTCTAGCTTTAATTTAGCTCAACGGAAAAACAGCAGGTCACTAAAACCTTCATTCAAAAAGAAAAAAACGCATACCTTTTAATGCTGTTATTTGTTTAGAAGTTGATGAAGGCATTAAGGCTGCACTGTGGAGAAAATAAGGTATTAAATGAGAGGAAGGCCAGCTGTTATCTGCACAGTGCGGAGCAGAGAGCACTCACAGAGGATGTGGAGAACCGAATTAGTCGCAAATGGGTCTTTTATTGTCGACATCCCACATCCAAGACATTTTCCTATTTACCTCACAGCTGCGCTCGGATAATGAAGTTAGCTGTAGCATCACAAACATCCTGACTGTTCCTTCTCCTTCCTCCCACAGACGACCGCATCGCGGCCTGCATGTGTCTGAACCCATCAGCCGAACTGCTGACGCTGATTCCCTTTCCCGACACACACAAGTCACATTGAATCTATCTGCTGCCTTCCAGCCACAACGTGTAAACACATCACCTCAGGACGCTTGAAGAATAATTACCTTTCGTATTTTTACTGCATGTTTTGAAATGTAAGACAGTGAAACAAGCAGGCACAGAAATTCATCTAATCCACTCATTTTAATTCATCTTATGTACAAGTAGAGAAACTCAAACTCCAAAATCTTCAGAGAAACGCTTCTGGCAGTTTTGAAATTGAGTAATTCTGAGATGAAAAGTCACGACTAGATTAATGTCCTTAAACATGACGTGACAGATGACGAGGAGAATCAGTCGCTGGAATAAATCTCAGTATGTCATTAGCTACTCATCATTTCACCAAGGTAACAAGACTTGAAGTCATTTCATCACATTGGAGGTGAAAATACAACATAAGTGATTCATTTTTAATCATGTAGCTCATCAGCTGAGCAGCAAAGCGTTAAGTCTGCAGCCAGACATGGAGCTCTGTACTGAAGCAACCCTTCAAAAAGAGAAATTCCACATTATTTTCCACTTTTATCTTTCTTCCACTCACTCAAGATACAGGGAAAGAAGGAAGAAGTTGAGGAGGGAAATGTCTTCCTCCCCCAGTGACACACATCGGTACCTCAAGGGATACTCCAAGAAATTTCCAGTCCAGAAGGGATTTGTAGTCCTTCCAGTGAGGTACGGCTCTGTACTGAGGTTTTGTCCCACGAGGTTCAGCTGGGAAAACCTCCAAAAAGAGCTGACAGAAGGCACATAATTAAAGGCCTCAGCCACTTCAGCTGACTTTAGTTAGAGCAGCATCAGCTCTACTTCAAACTCGAGTTTTTCACACTATTTCTGAGGCGGAGACACACTACCCTACAGACAAAGATCACTTTAGTTCTTTGTTTCCAAGACTTATTCCACAATCCATATCGAATGACCACAGATGAGGTCAGTGTTTAGATGGATCATTCAGCTAAGCTTGTTCCTGAAATCGGTCTAATTCTCTTGTGGCCCATCCTACCATCACTAATCAACAAGGCTCCATAGCCTCTTACAAAATGTCAGCACTGCACATAAAGTCTTCACATGCCCTTCTTTTCCACATGTTATCGGTGGAAAACTCAGTGTAGCCCAAGCTTCTTTCTTTCACCAAGCCAAGTTACTCTATTGACAAATATATTACAGCTAAAAACAAACGACTTGTTTTTCACTGCTTTAAATTGGGTTCTTAGGTACAGACAGTGCTATGTGCTACATTATTTCCCCTCAAGTACAATGCCAGACATTTAGCATCTTTTTAAGCCGACATGCGCTGTAGGAAATATGCCACAAACAAGCAAAGACGGCTTGCTTGGTATTCAAAGCTGAATCCCATCTTAATCTGGAGGCAGATACCAGAACTGGGATGAATTTGAACATAATTCAAGGGAAGCCAAGGCATGGAAACAGAAGTGACATCTCCAGTGATTGTTGTTGTACCCACATGTGTCGCTGTCAGCCCATCCTGGTGCCAGAAACAGACTGCAGAAATAAGTTATGAGCGGGGATGCTGAATTGAAACCGATGGGCAGCAAATGGAGACCATATGTCTCCTTATCTTGAGAATATTTCAACTGTCTTGTTGCCTTTATACTCTTTTTACCTGACATGTTACTGTGTTCCTATGTCCCTGCTTCACAGTTTAATGGAAGAAATGAATTGGAAAGGAACATGAATTGTGCTCCTGAGAACATATTTTGTTTCTAAAAAATGCAACACTGGTTTCAAAGTAATTTATTTCAAAATTAAATGTTATTTATTGTCTTTGTGTGTTTTATTGAATGTGGTGGATCTCAGTGGCTGGTAACCCCTGATATTTTTACACTTTTGTTTTACTGCTACTTTAGCCTTCAAAAGTTAATGTAACCATGATCAGATAACTAATCACTGTAAATGTCCATGGAACAAAAACTGTCTAAGCATCTAGTATGGCTTATTTATTCTGTTTTATTGTAACATAAACCGCAAAGTTCAATCTTGTCATTGTACAGGCTAAGAAAAAAAAAAAACAAACTTCCTCTTTTTAAATTTCTAAAATTAGGTCCTATTTGTCCCCTAAGTAATGGTCCATTCAATTTTATACCAACATTTAACTTACCAATTGAAATATCAGTAAAAACATGAAAACAACTCTACTTTAACCCAAGTTTTAGCAACTAGACTTCCCATCAATCCCAACTTCCAAGCCAAACATGTCTGCCTGATGGCTAAATTGTGTTAAAATTTTGAGAAACTTTTAGCACAAGCTGCTGTTTATGTTTTATACCATCAAATGCACTTGGGATGCACTCCATTTATGATCATGAAGAAACAAGGATTGAAGCAGAGACAGCAGTATGAAATGTCATCATCAGTTTTTAGTGGCGCTAACAGTTAATTTGACCATTAAAGACAATAATTGGGAAATTTTACTGACCTTGCAACTGATATGCAATTGAATTGCAGCAGATGTTCTAAATGTCAAGCCAACCAGATTTATAGTATCTATTTTTCTCGAGGCATGAAAGCATTCACTGTCTCCCATTCCTGCAGTTGAAAAGGACGTCATCATTCACAAATGAAATAGTTATAATATTTGTAGTAGATCATTTATGTTGACCGAAAATAACAAGAGTCCATAAAACAGTTTGATGAACTCCATGAGTAAAACTGGTTTGACAAGGAAATATTCTTATTAATATATTCATACTTTTTTTTACATACACACCTAATTTCCATAAATCTGAAACTGAAGTAAGTACTGAAACCAGATTTTTCATCTATTCATCCATTTATTGTCTTCCACTTATTTTAATTCATAGTGGTTCAAACCCATCTCTCTCAGGATAAAATAGAAAAATTAATATATTTTATAAATATAAGAACTTTCACTGAAAAATCTCAGTGTTTCACAGTTATAGGCACTAAAACATAATTAATTTCAAATATGACTAAAAAGTCAAAGAGCAAATGAATAATCATGCTTGGGGATCTCAAGGCGTATAATTTCCTTGTATTCTGGATCATCCTCCAAGTGGGCCGTGACTGAAAACACTCCAGAGGTGGGCACCCAGGACATAATCGGATGCTCAAACCTTATCTCAGCTGATTTCATTCAATTCAGGGAAGAAAGCAGCTCTGAGATGAGCTGCTCTTGGATAATGGAGCTTTATCTGTGAAGCGAAGCTCAGCCAACATACAGAGGAAGTTATTTTCAGTTGCTTATGTTCAATATCATTCTTTCAGTCAGGATTCACATCTAATGATCAGTGGACATGGTCAGAATGTAGACAGAGTGACAAATCAAAAGCATTGCCTTTGGACTCTTTTTTTCACCAGGCAGATCAAAACAACACCTTCATTACCACAGAAGAAGCCCCAATCTGTCGATCATTCCCCTGCTCCAGTCTACAGTCTTATGATGAAAGCAACAAGATCCTGAAACTGTTCCAGAGAGCCTCCACCCAACCTGACACATTTCACCTTTTACTAGGATAGGATTATATTTTGGGTTGTGAACAACATTATGAAAAGCTTATGAAAGGTCTTTAATTTCACCAAGAGCATATATCACTTCATTCCCCCCCCCCAAAAAAAAATCAAAGTATATGATCCATAAAATGCACAAGCTTTTTTCCAAACTTAAAAACATTGAAGTAGCTGTAAAAATAACAAAAAAAAAAACAAAAAACAAAACAAAACAAAAACCATATGTACATGTAAGATATGCAAAATATCCTTGTACTTTTTGTTAAATGACCTCATTAGCTGATAAAAGTTTTGTTTTTAATATAAAATCATTTCTTAACCCTGGTGCCATCTTAACATTCTGTTTACTCCCCTTGTCCTACGGGTCAAAAATGACCCGCTCTAGCAAAAGCACCAAAATAAAGCAAATTAATTGAATTTTGAATCCAAAATGTATTTGGCTTGATGAAACAATCTGTTATTTATCATTTCAACTCAATTTAATAATTTTTTTATCATATACTTTTGCTATTCAATAAAAAAAGACGATCAACAGTATTTTTTTATTTTTTGACCACAAACCAAGTGTTGTAGCAGTTTTCCTTTACACAGTAAAGGTTTATTATTGTAATTATATAAATGTGAAGTTATTACTTCTGAATTAATTATACTGAAAGGGAAAAAAAGTCGACAATTTGGAACATTTTTGTCAACGGCTCATTCCTTTATATTTCTTTAGGAAGTGAATTATAAAAAT